>KZ505757.1:85893-168540 GCA_002844005.1 Limosa lapponica baueri | reverse complement strand
CGCCCTGCCGCGGCCGGCACCGCCCGACCGGCCCCGGGCCCCCCTCCACCCCCCACCCCACGCCGGGCGGGGGATTAAAGAGGGAGTAAATAAATAAATGACGGGGCGGGGAGGGGAGAGAAGAGGAGAGGGCGGCGGGAGGGGGCGGCCGGATGAGCTCAGCCCGGGTGGGCCGGGGCGGCCGCCGGCTGGGCGGGAGGGCGGCGGAGGGGGATGCCGAGGCGGGAGGGGGTGAGGGGGAACGGGACGGGGAAGCCGCCCTCCGCCCCGGCCTGACAGGCCGCCTGCTCTCCCGGGCAGCCCGCCGGTAAGTTGGACGTTCCGGGCGGTGGGAGATCCCGTCGCTGTCAGCGCCCGGCGGGGATGGCCGCGCAAGCTGCGCCCTTGGCGGGCCGGGGCGGGGGGAGGGCAGGTCCGTCCCCTGCCTCAGCCGGTGGGGTAACGGCTCGGAGACACTTCACCCTGGTAATGACAGCGGGGGTCCCTCACATCCCCGGGGGGGCGGTTAGGCTGGCTTTGCTCTGAATTAGTTAAAAAGCCCATCCTCTCGCTGGCCATAATTGGTGCTGTAACTATGGAATGGGGCATCACTAGAGCTTGATTTACATCCTTCCCTCAGCACTGGTCCTGACCCATTTATTTTTTTTCTGAACCAATGCAAGTGAATTTGGTATGTGTCTCTCATGTTTCTGTCGTTGCTTTTGAGGACTGGCTACCAATTTGCTAGAATTTAGCAGGGAAAGTGTAAACCTGCCGGCGGGAAGGCTCTGCAGAGAAGACATTCTCCTCTGGCCTGTTCCCGTTCTGCAGCACACCAAGAACTTTATTACCCATTCCTGTCAAAAATAAGATGTTACGCTCAGTAAACCTGAGGCGTCCGAGTAAATGCTATTAAACAAAATTAAAATTACTAATTGGGCTGGAACAAGTTACAAGAAGATGGGTTTGATGCTGCCTGGGATGCCTCCAAAGGGAATATGTAGTTTGATAAATGATGGTGGTGGGAGTTATTGATGTCCCACACATTGGATTCTCTCCTGTTGTGCTGTATCTCCATCAACGTAATCCTGAGTGGTCAGAGTCCATCTTGAAACCACGTCTTACGTTTGCTACAAATTTTGCTGCAGCTAAATAACAACATTCTCTTGCTCCTTTCAATCAGACTTTACATTTGAAGTTAGCCTCTTAACTCTAGGCATTTACAATGCATTTAGGAAGCTGGGGAAAGCCAGAAATACATATGTCCCAATTCACAGTTCCGTTAACCAAGTCCTGCTACGTTCGTACTCCTGCAGGGGTATAAGTGACCTTGAAAAAAATGACAATGGGACCAGGCTGCTCCCTTGCAGATCTGGCACAAACGGGGCCCGTCCGATGGTCTGCATACACTTAGAGAGCTTCAGACAAGTTTATTTGTATGTATTCTCACCCATTTGCTAGGGAAACCTTTGGCCTTCTCCCCTGACTCATAGAGGGGGACACGAGCAGGATGAATACGGATGTGAAAGTGGGGGGTTCACAGCTTTTGTGGGGCGGGGGACCCTTGCCCTGGAGCCAGGCTTGAGGCAAGGGGCAGATACTGGTCTCTGGGTGTGTCGAAAATAGGGCAGTTCTCCACCCATCCCTCCCCACAGAAATTCTGTGTGAGGGAAATTCTGTTTACTTGAGTCAGATTATAGCAGTTTAAAGGAAGGTCATGATTTGGGCCTAAACAATTTTGGCTTACTGCCATTTCAACTCATTTTCAAAGCTATAAATAGGAATGATTTCAGAATACTCTGAAAAATAAAAATCAATGGGCAGAAGAAGCCAGCTGAATTGTATTTCAAAGTATTTCCAGATATGTCCTTAAATGAGGCAGTGAGATATTATTTAGCATGAGGAATGCCTCTTATAAATATTAACCTAGTTTATTTTTAATGAGGATTGACTGCATTTAATTAGTATTTGAAAGATCTCATTTTAGAAAACGTAGGTCTCACCCCTGGCTAGAAGAGGTGTTAAATGACCTAAATAATCTCTTCCATTTTTAGATGCTGCCGCCCACCATGATGCCGCCTGTGATCTGTGCCGTTCCCCAAGGACAGAGCGGAGAGAGCCTTGGGTTGGAGAGTTCCTGCTGCGGCTCCTCCACCAGCCTTCCTCCCAGGAACACAGTTAGGCTGTAACCCCTGGCAGCTCCTAGCAGCTGGCAGGGTCACCAGAGCTCTTAGTAACTGCTAGAATATAAAGCAAATATTCTTTGAGCTCCTTTAATCCATCCACAAGACCGATCCACTGCTTATCAGCCGCCAGAGGCAAACCCCATAGTTATTGTCATGTAGTGGGTGTTGCTTGTGGACAGGCTGTCTCCAAGGTGGTCATTGCCAAATGTCATTTTCCCCCAGTAGTACCCCTGGGTGTTCAGCTCTTCTACATATGACACGTGTGATGAAGAGTGACCTGACCATCCCTTTAGGTTTGCTGTTTGGAAAAAAAATGGTGTAGAAAACACCACCTGAAGTGGTCATTTTCACCAAAAAGAGGCATTTCTTAGAGCAGCTGCCTGTTAGAGCCTTCCTACAGACTGTGGTGGTGCTTCACCAGTATCCCTGGCCTGGCTGGGTTCAAGATCAGTCCATCTGGGTTTACCATGGTTATTATTTGCACATCAACACATACTCTTAATGTAAAAGGCAGCCTTGAAGACAGAGTCTCTTGGGCCCAGTAATTTGAGTAGAATTGAGGATCGGATAGTTACATGCTTTAAAGGTCCAGCAGATGTGTCCGTGTGGTTCTGGAGGAAACTTTGCTCAATGACGGTTGGGGTAGATATTCCCTTCGTAAACCATTTGCAGGTCTCTTTCAAGGAGAACGTGCACATACCCATTTATTTCGTGGCTGCTGAGTCCAAAGGTGACGCGCAGGACGTGGGCAGCTCTGTGAATTGGTGTACGGACTTGGAATCCGACGTGAAAATCAGGTGGCCGTGCTTGGCTTTAAAAAGATTTCACTGACAGAGTCTGAACGAAATAGCTCTCTGGGGCTCAAAACAGCAGGCATTGTCAGATATAAGGGATTAAAAGGCTTTTTAATGTGGCTTAGTAGTGTACAGAAGATTGGCTTACTTGTACGAGCTCTTCTTTCGTCACATTGATCTTTATTTTGCATTGTGCTTAGTACAACAGAAACTGGAGGCTGAAGTCTTCTTTCCCAAATCATCTGACAGGACTTGGCCCTCTTATTGCTTATTAGAATCTTTTTTTTTGTGAAAGAGGAATCGATTTTTGCCAGTGTAGGCAGCATTGAGTAATAGCTGAAGAATACCAAGTTGGGATAATTTTCTGAACGCTGTATGTGGCCAGGTTGGTGAGAGGAAGTTACTATACAGTGGGTTATAGGCTTTATATTACTTTCCTGTATAGATGTATTGATCTAACGTAATAGGGAGCTGGCTGATGAAGGAATAAAAGGCAATTCAGTGGTTCCCCTGTGTCAGCTGTATGTGACCAAACCCACGAGGTGGTAATTGCAAGACGATAGCTCCAATTCCAAGGGATGCAGCTGGTTTGTCAGGCTGAGAACTAAAAATCAGAGGAGGATAAAGTTGGCAGAGACTGACGGAAGAAGTAATTTAAGCTTCTTTGCAGAAGAGACTGGAAGACGCTGGGCCTTCCCCTCTGCAGCACTGGATAGTAAGTCACACAGAAGGAAAAGGCGAGTGTGTTGACTGGTTTATTGTTTGTAAAATCTATTTTGTCTTAAACGGTTTGGTGCTAAGTAAGTGTTTTGCGGTCAGTGCTCAGAGTCATTGACTTCATCAGAGACTGAAGCTGCGAGGTCTGGGTCTGTGCCGGGTCTGCGGAGGTAATCATGGTCAATACACTGGGGATGCAACCCAAGAGCTGGTCTGAGTGGAGTGAAAAAAGACAGCTAGAGATCTGGAGAAACAGTTAACTAACTCGTCATTTGCGACAGCAAAATGCAAACACAGTCACAACTTTTGTTTTTTCTTCTTTGAAAATTACTTTGTTTACAAATAAGTGGCTTTTATAATAATAGGTGTGCCTTCACAGACAGGCTTGACCTTGGTGTTTTAATCTGTGGGGGGTTTTTTAGGGTTTTTGTCTGTTTGTTTGTTTAAATATGCCATAGTCACAAACACAGTATCAAAGGTAAGAAGAGATTTATTACATAGATACCACTAAGTAAGTATCTCAGTTATGTCTAAAATACTGGTTAGTTCCTGTTGCTCAATTGAAGCATAATAGAGCAAAAGTAGTTTTTATTTTGTTGTCCTTTTATTCACGATTTATTGTACTGTTGTTTTCACCACTTACCATAAATAATCGATTGGTTGTCCCCTGCTGTTACCATGGATATTTAATACATTGACATGGAAAAAAGACATTTTTATGAAAAGGAAAATGCAGCTACAAACCTCCTCTTGCATGGAGTGGAAGGTTGTGCCGTATTTTATGTCGACAGAGCCAATAATGCCTTTCTGCTTCCATGTTCTTATCTACCACCTACACAGATGGCTGTCCATCCCACCCCCCGTGCTTTAGGAGGCTGGGGCCGAGGAGAGCGTTAGGTGGGACATGGCTCCTGGTGACCATTCTCCCTCCCCGGAGCGGGCGAGAAGGTCCAGGTGCAGGGTTGTAGGACAGTTGGCCTGGAACTCAGAAGTGCTTCATGGAGGAGTGGTAAATGCTATTGATGAGAGTGGCCCAGCATAAACAGGAATCCAAGACCCTCCCTTCAGGCTCTTCAGTCTGTTGTTGGGGTTTGGGGTTTTTTTTGACATCAAAGGAGAACACAGTATTTTGAACAAAATGTGCAAGGGCCCACCCTTCCTGAATTGCACTTTTGGTAGTGTCTTCTGTCCTGCAGCTGTAACGCTCCTCAGAAGGGTTTGGGTTCTCCTTCTTCCCCTTTTTTTTTTTTAAATATATATCATGAGAAAATTTTAATAGATGTTTTCACAGGAGTCTCTGATCCCACCCTTTTCTCATTGTGCCTGGGTGTTCCATGAGGAGAGCTGTTGATCATTACCAGCTCAAGTCTTGCACCTTTAATTCATCAGAAGTTCGCGTAATGTATTACTTACATTAGATGTAGGTGCCAAAACTGACCTGTAAACCTAAAATTAAATTGGGACTGCAAAATTAATTTCACTTAGATCGTGCAAATTAGACTATAAATGGAATTCCTGTGGGAACTGTGTAAACCTGCTCTGACATTGATTTAATGTAATTCTTTTCTTAATAGGGTAACTTTTAAATTGTGGAACCAGTACACAGTTTTAACCAGCACAGATCTGTAGCAAATTTTGCAGTAAGATGAGTAGTAACAGGAGCGTTCTGTGGTGTTTCTGAGTGCAAGGATTACAGCGTATAGCTTTATTGCAGCTGACTAGACGGCCGGGCGTCATACCCCCCTCCCCGGACCTCATCAGGTACGTGGCGCTGCAGAGCTAACGTGCTGTGTGCCAGACACCTCCAGTCAGCCCGTAAGAGTTAATCCATAAAGCGCACAGGCACAGGATAACATACATTTAGGGTAAAGCTTTATTTTGTGCTCAAAACTGACTTCAGAATCTGAATTTCAGGGTTTGTACCTGCATCAGAATTTCCTGTCCAAATCACAATAATTAACCCCTAATTTGGGAGAATTTTGAATTAAAGACCTAATTTTTCAACTTGGACCCAGGAATTCAAGGTCTGACTAGCTCTGGAGCAAAAAATCTGCATTCTCTTGCTAGATGGCAAGTGAGCGTGCTCGTTTTATGCATGGAATTAATTTGAGGACTGAAATGACTCTGATTCATTCAAATGTTTATGCTGTAGATGACAGCATATTTTGTTTGCCACGCTGCTAGCAACAGTATTAAAACCCATATTTTCTTTTCTTTCTTGAGATATAGAAATATTCTTGTTTTTAAAGGTAACACATTCAGGTGTGATTTCTTCAAGTTTTTCTCTGAATGTGATGGCATTCAGAGATCTGAATTAATCCATGCTCTGTCTTTGCGTGAGAGCTCATGCATTAAATTGTCTCTGCAGGGGAACATTTAGGGTACTTAGGATAATTTGACCTGTGAAAAACATTAATTTTTAATGTTTTACTGAAAGTCACTCAGAATATCCTGACGTTCTGTAAATGTATGATAATGCTTTTAAACAGGGTGAAAATGCTCTGAGTGCTGGGTCATCTCAAAACTTGCTTCAAGTTTTCTGGGATCTGTTACTCGGCAAGACTTTTGTGATATTTAACACATTGTCCTGGTCTTTTACTAAGCTGGTAGGTGCAAAAGCTGTTCTCATGACTGTCAGGCTGTATAAAGAGCACTGCCGAACACCAGACCTCACTCATTTCAGCTATTCAAAGTAATCACTAAAAGGCTGCCTTTCGCAACACCTCATTCAGCCAAGCCACTATTAAACATCCTCTTGTATTAGTAGAGTTCTTAAAATGAATTAATTCTTCCACACACAGCTGGAACAGCTGGAGCTACCTGCTGTCAGCAGCTGTGTTGATAGCAGGTAGCCCTTGCATCTTCATTCCCCCTTCTGCATGCTTAGGGCTGATCTTCTGATCCTGTTAGTTTAATCTCTTAATTGTCTATATGTCCTTCCAAGAAGGTGCTGCCCCTTCCTTCATGAAGTCAAGTTCTTTGTTCTCTCCAAGGTTTTGTTCCAAGGCGTGTCAAGGGACAAGCTGTAAGACCCTACTGTACTGCATTTGCAAAGAAAAGTAAAATGTGATGAATGAGGATCCACTTTAAAATGGAAAACTGCACACAAAAACCCCACCACCAGCAAAGACTTGAGACAGCTTTTGGAAGCTAAATAATACCCACGTTCTTCCCCTAACTCCTAAGGAACAATGGTATGGGAAGGGTATTTTGCACAAATACAGTTCCAAAAATGAAGGTTATATTAAATAAAATAGAGAGACTCCCAAACTTCATTAATAGAAATTTAGAACAATCCTGAAGCTTCCGATTACAGCTTGACCCACCCCTACTCAATAATGAAAAGTTTACATCAACAGGGGGAGGTAGGTCTACCTTCCTGATAAGGTATAACTTCGTAATTGAAAATGCTGGTAATAAAATTTGTGTGTTGCAGAAGTAAAAATGACAGCCACAGCTTGAGACATTCCCTGGCATGACTACATGGGACTTTAAGCTACGAGATAAAGCCTCAAACACCTTACTTTTGCAATCTGTAGTGAAAGTAGCCATCTATTATGGGGTATGTTCTGCATTGTAGTTGGTAACAGTGTTAGCTGCTAGGCCTATAAAAACTGTTAAGGAATATGAAAAGCATGTTGGTCTGATTCTATAGATACTCCGAACAAAACACAGTGGGCTTCAATAAAAAGAAAATGCAATTTAATTTGCCCCCATCAGTGCTATGTATTTCTGGCTGCGCTGCTTTTGTCTCTTGCACAGGCAAGAAGAGGAGCAGAGTCCAGGGAGAGGCTGAATCGGTGTTTCTCCTGCAGCTCACGCCACAACGAGCACACTCCGAACAAGTTCCTCCTGGACACGGAATTCTGCCTGAACAGAGAGAGTTGCAAGGTCAGAGCCAAGCGTGAAAAATATCTCCCTTTCAAATTAAAGCTTTTATATGTGTTACAAGGAAATGCGTGGTGGTGTTTGGTGCGGTGCTGGATATACTGAATGACTTGTTCACTTACCAAAGGGAATCAGATTACTTTTGAGATCCACATCTGAATGTAGCACCAGCTATTAAAGAAAGCCAAAGTTGGCTTGGTTTGCTCTAATAAGAGAAAACAGAATTGAAGAAAGTATTTCCCAGTAGAAATTCAGTGAAAATATTTTATGCTCTAAGTCCAGCATTCCAAAATTGAATCTTTAGCCTTTTTTTTTTCCCAGTGAATGTACGCATGATCCAGTAATAACAAAAGTTACCAGAAACATATTTTAGTAAAACCTCATTAATCAGGGCAATCTGATACAGTATACCTGATGTTCATTATATTTAATGAGAAATCACTGAGCAAATGTGCTCATTAGTGACTTATTGGACAGCTTTGTGGAAGGTACTTGCCTAAAACCCGGTTGCAGTTGCTGTACATTTAACAAGCCCCATTGATGGCTATGGTCTAACAGCTTCCTGTTCCCCGGGCGCGCTGGCGGCCTGGCTGACTCGTCATAAAGCGATACAGCCCTCAGAACGGAGGTTGCAGACCAGGCTGGTTGTTTATCAGGGTACCGAAATCTTGGATCCCACATCCTCCTCTGCTGTTTCTCATGCTACGCGTGCACTTGGCAAGCTGCTGTTTCATGTGGCCTGTCTCCCCAGCGGCTCACAAGCTACATAGCCCTTCAGTGTCTTTATCATCTCAGTAGTCCTGGCTTCAGAAAGCCTCCTGAACCCACGCTCCTGCCTACAGAGTGCTTTTCTCCTGTATTTGCCTGCTGCGGGCTCTCGGTTGCTTAGAGGACTATGTGCAACCACGGAATCGGGGTTGAAGCGTTCACTCCACGGAATGAGTTCTCTGCTCTGAGCCTGCTCTGCCTTCAGTGCTTCCACATGAAGAGAGAAGCCCCCGGTCACTCATCAGCCATCAGCCTGGCCATCGCTAACGTCTACCAGCGGCACTCGCTGTGATGCCTTCTTCACGTCCCACGTTTAAACTTCTTGGAGCCCAAGTCTAAAAGGCAAAAGAGAAGACAGTGCTAGTTACAACTAAAACACCTTCCACGAGGAAAAAATGAAGACTGAAGAGTGAAATAGGGCTCTGCAGACATCAATGTCTGATTTGGTTTGTTTTGGATAACGGAAAAGTAGTCTATACCCAGAAAAAGCCCTATTTCTTAAATTGTGGTGTTCAGACATTCTGGAGTTGTATTCTAGTAACAACACAGCTTTATTTTTGAAAGCCCCCTTCTAAAAACCCAGTATTGCTGAGATACCAGTTAAAATCAGGAGACTGGGTGCAGCTAGCCCAGTTCCTATCGCACAGAGCAGTTGACACAGACACTCTTCATCCTGCTTTAAAAAAAAAAAAAAGATAACCAAAAGAAATCGTGTAACTTGTATTCCAGGAGCTGGTCCGTCATACTTTTTGTAAAAAAACAAAACAAAAACCAAAAAAAAAAAACCAAACCCAAAACACCACAACGCCGATCTTTTATTGGACATCCTGGGCCAAGACCTGCAGGGGCTACGCCCAGCGCGGCCCCGGCCGAGAGCCTCCTCAAACGGCCCCTTGTGAGGGGACAGCGAGGAGGAGGAGGAAGAAAAAGAGGAGGAGGAGAAAGAAGAGGAGGAGGAGGGTGCCCGCACCTCGACTCGCTCCCGGTGCTCGGGGAGCAGCACAACCCCACCTCAGCCGGGCCAGGAAGGCGGTCGGTGGCCCCCGGCCCCAGTAACGCCCAGCCTGTTCCCGCCGCCTCTGCCGCTGCCCCTTCACCCCTTCCAGCTCCTCCTCCTCCTCCTCCCCCCGGGCCCATCCGCCGCTGCCCCCGCCCCTTAAGGCAGCCGGGGCCGCCTTCCCGCGGCGGCGAGGTCCGGGAGAAGATGGCGGCGGCCGCGGGCTGGGCCCTGCTGGGCCTGGCGCTGTGGCTGTGCGCGGCAGCCGCGGCCGGCGAGCCGGAGGGGAAGCGGCGGGCGGGGCCGGCTAAGAAGAAGGACATTCGGGACTACAACGACGCGGACATGGCTCGGCTGCTGGAGCAGTGGGAGGTGCGGGGAGGGGCCGGGGACCCGCGGCCGGCAGCGGGGAGGCCGCTCCGCCGGGGGAAGGCGGGAGGTTTGGCGGCCGCGGCCCGGCCGTCCTCCCCCCGGGAACCCCTGGGGCCCGGTGGCCTTAGGGTGGCCGGTGCCGGCCCGTGTACGGGGAGGTTACAAAGTCGGGGGGAGCGGGCACGGAAAGGGCTCCTGGGGGGCGGCCCCGGCCCCCACAGCCTGCCCGGCCGCCCCCTGCCCAGCGCCTGAGCCCCATATACAGGCGGTCGGTGCATGCCAGCAGCCTGGTTTGACTTAAATGTCTGCTCTTTAGGGGTATTGAGGGATATATGTTTCGTAAGCAAAGGATACTGGGGTAGCAGGAGAAATACTCATTTCGCTTTCACAGAGTAGATAAGCAATTGGTTTTTTGGTTTGGTGTTTCCTTCCTTACCACTCCTCATGGTAACGACTTCTAATTCCAACTCTCTTGTCCCCCGTCATCCTCATCACCCCACTGCTGTAACTGTCTTTGACAGCTCCCCATCACTCTCTTCTCCGTGTGCTTGTCATGCCATGGTTCGGTTCTTTTCACTATTTTTGTCTTCAGTCATCTGACAAATGCCAGAGCACTCATCAGCGTCTTTTATTCTTTCCCATGAGGCTGTTCCCCAGAACGTTTTGCACAAAAGCTGGAGGAAATTAAAGCTTCTTCTCCTGTAACTCCAGATACAGCTGTAAGTCAAGATGGAGATACAGGTTTTGTACGTGTAATATAGATAAAGTGACTTTGGTGAGAAGTAAGGATGTGTGCCTTGGACCTGCTTCTTGGACCTTCTTGGCAGGTTGTTGACTTGTTTATCCCATAGACTTACGGTGTCTTTCCCTTTAGGAAGAAAGAGTCTTAGAAAATCGAGTTAAAACTTTAAATATGTAAAAAGTTTACCTTTCTGTTCGTGCTATGAGCCAAGGACCAGATAGTCCCAGCTGCTAAAAAATCAAGGCTTGATTGATCATATTGGCCAACTTCAACCAAATTTGGCATTGAAGGAAAAAATCTTAAGGATGAGTATCTCTGAGTTCGTGAATTAAATGCCTGGATGAAAGGGAGACCGAAGCTAATGCTGTCGTGACTCTTTGGCTGTGTGTTCTGTTCCAGCCATGTGGAACAGGAGGCTGGCTGGGTTTTTTCCTCCTTATCTGGAGCCGGTCTCTGATCCAGTTCTCCATGTGCTGCGCAAATGCTTGTCGCCATGTTGTGTGCAGATGTGGCCGAGCAGCTGGGGAGCTGGCTGCTGGGGCTGGCGCTGCCACTGAGGAGATGCAGCGGCATGCAGCCATCTGTACAGCCAGAGCCCTAGAAGAAAAAAGTTACTAAAGCAGGGGCTCAACAATTAACAGTTGTTTGGTCTTTGCGATGGTCAGCTCTATGGCATTTTGCCTGGTGGTAGTCAGGGCACATATAAGGAACATGAAAGACTTGAGGGGGTGGTGGCTGGAGGACAGAGGAGAAGAAAGGGCATGAGTGGACTTGATGGGGTGGGATGAGAAACAAAGGGGCCATTATGAATTTGGATAAGAGCGGGAATTATGCTCGGGAGTGAGGGCCACAGGACACAGATCTGTACAGAATCACGTCATTACTTTCAGCTGAGTGAGATGACTCCTAATATTTTTTCATTTCCCTGGAAATTACTCTAAAAGCATTGGCGGATGGTGGCTGTAACATCCTTGGGGTGAGCTACAAGCCTGGTGAGGCTGTGGCTCCATCAGCCTTACCAGAAGGAGCAGCCATCTCTCTGGTCAGGTTCTTGTCCTGCCCCTTGCACTGTGCTGGTGCCACCATGTGCACCACTGCCCGGTGAACTGGGAGAGTGATTGATTGAAAATGAGCATGAGGAACGGGGAAAAGAGATAGAGGTTGCTTCAGCAGCTCAGTTGCAGTAGGTGGCTCGAAGGAAGCCACATAGGGATTTCCCTCCTGGAGAGGGGCTCTCCAGCAGCCTTGAGTCCAGAGGAGCCAGAAACAGAACTGAGAATCTGGTCCAAAGGTCTTTCTGTTACTGAAATGTCATATTCTTTAAATAGTTCCTTATTGTTAGAAGCTCAGCGTTTCTCAGGCTTGCCTGTGAGCTGAGACTATTGAATAGGCTAAGGAATTAGGTTACATGTGTTGCTAATATTTTTAAAAATAAAAATCCAGGGCATTGATGAGAAATGTATGAGAATGGGAGCTGAAGGGAAGAGAAAGGGAAGGAATATATAGTTTTTATTGTGTCTGTGTAATGCTTTCCCTCTGCAGCTGCCTGTTACCGTTTAAATGAGTGAATGCTAGACATTTCAAAGCAAAGTTTACACTTTTCTTCCAGTCTTTTACTTTGTAGATAGCGTTATAAATACAAACCTGCATGATAGTTTGTACAGAATTGAGAAAAGAAGTGTTGTGTAGGGGAGCTTTTGACTGTTTCTTATAACGTTTCTGTTCAAACTGTAACAATACAGCTTTATGAACATTTAGTTGAATAGTTAAGGGAAAAATTGTTAATATATTTTAGGCTGTGTTGTCACTAAATCCAAAGTCAATTTCTGTATTGTCTAAGGACTGTTTGGAAACATTTGTTTATGCCTTTCATTTTCAAAACTGGGAAATAGGCTGGTTTTGCACTAGCCAAACCCGTCTAAAATTAGGATTGATTTGCCTTTACTTCTGAAGAATGTTTTTCATTCAATCATGTAAGATTTTGTGTTTTCACTGTACTTTACCAATGTGAGCATTTTTCAGCTTCCTCTAAGGTAGGTTTTGTTTCCATTTGGTGATGGCAGAGGGATTTTCCTGGGTCTCTCCTTTGCTCCCACTTAATGTGGAATTTTCAAAGGAGTGTGAGCTACTTGAAAGCATGCTTCAGGCTTGCAAAATTGAAACAGATATGTAATTAGTAAGGAAAGAAAGGATAAAATCTAAGGCTTCTACAACTTTTATTCTGTGGTAACTAAATTTTAAACTCTAGTCAGAAAGACAGCAAACTCTACGTAGTTGAGGTGGTAAGTGAACATAGGTCACTTGTATGAAACCTCAACCTTTAACAGGTATGGGTTGCTCTCAGTTGTGAGATGTTGTAAGAGGATGATGTTGTGTTTATATAGGTACATGTACGGAGATGAGAAGGTAATGCATACTTAGATGTAAAAATCAAGCTCAGCTCCTGACCTTTCAGGCTTCTGAAGGGAATGTCTTTAGATACTGGGAGTGATGCATATTGTCACTAAATGCTTGAAGACAAAACAACACCTAAAATACCTGCCTTAATTCCTGCTGATTTACTAGTGCTTGGTTGGATGCCAGTGTAAGACTTCTGGGGTTTTCTGTCCTTTTTTTCTTTTCTTTATTTTTTACTTTTTAATTCTATGATACAAATACTGTTTAATAAATCAAATTCTGTCTCAATGTCAGTTGTCACTGTATTCATTCCTCTCTGTCACGAGCTGTTTTAAGGGGCAGCAGTTTGAATTCTGCCTTTCCAAATATTTAAATGCCTGACAACCTTAGCAGAGGCATCAAGAATTTTTTCTTTTTTTTAAAAAGTGACTTACTCGTGGTGATTATGTTGTCAGACTGTGAGCTACATCTGTGCATTAGAAAAGTCATGAAACCTTTTAATAAAAGTTTTCATGTGTCATGAGTATTCAGACTCTGAATTCTTGTGGTTTTATTTGTTTAAAGACACAAAGTAAGAAAAAATAAATTCTCAAATGATTTTATGATTCCTAGGAGTGAGTTTTGACCTCTGAAAGCAATATGCAGATGAATGACTTATTTATTTATGCATATGAGGCTTTTTAGTGCAACTTTCTCAGTTCATCTTGTATACTTAATGAATTTCTGTGAAACTGTGGAAAAAAAAGAGCATTATTTTATGCATTAGTTGGGTGGAGTTGCATTGAATTCAGCCTTGAGGCTGAAATATTTCTCAGTACATGGTAAAATGAGATTCTGCCTGTCAGTACGAAAATGTGCATCATTTTGAGGGGAGGGTTATAAATGGAAAGAGCACTGTTGGTGAAGCATCCTGAAACAAAACTCACTATTTCTTTTGGTTTGAGAATCTCATCATTAAACTAAAAAATACTTTCTCTTTATCAAAGCAGAGTTATTCTCTAAACAATGGGAATTTTCAAACAAGAACAGCTTTGTGGAACAGTTGACTTTAAAGTCTCCTTTTCCTTTTCAAAACAGAAAGATGATGACATCGAAGAGGGGGATCTTCCTGAACACAAGAGGCCTCCAGCACCAATAGATTTCTCAAAAATTGATCCAGGCAAGCCTGAAAGTATCCTGAAGCTGACGAAAAAGGGGAAGACTCTGATGATGTTTGTCACAGTGTCGGGAAATCCCACAGAAAAGGAGACGGAAGAAATAACTAGCTTGTGGCAGGGCAGTCTCTTCAATGCGAACTATGACGTGCAAAGGTAAGCTCTTGTACGCAAGGGTAAAGTTCTTGCTTTTACAGAACCCTTGTTTCTTTCTTCCTGAAAATCTTTTCAATTGTTCATCCTGTGCCCTTCCCCACTTTCATCTTCCATCACTATTCCTTTGTTTCTGTATCTGTTTAGAGCAATTTATTTTAAGTCATGCTACAACAATTCTGGTGTGGTGCAAAACTCTTTAACACAGCCCATGATGTACGTGCAGCCTCGTTTCTTTTTAACTCATTACGTTTCGGCTATTTACCAGTTCTAGCTGCAGTAGTTTGCCTTTCTGTGCTTGATGGAAAACATCACACTTGGAAGACTTTTCACCACAAAAGGCTTTTTGTTCCCTTGTCTAAAAAATGTGATTTTTCTGTCAGAGTGAGAGGATTATTTTGAAACAGAGGAATGTTGTGCTCTTGGACTGAGGCTGGGAAGGATTGCAGCAGGTGTATAAAGCAAATTTAATGCCCATTAGTGGGTTTTACATAGTGCCGAATTGGTCCTTAAGTTTTCTTCGTGTTCTTACTCCTCCTTGGTTGTTTGTAAACAATACATTTATTATTACTTGGGCTAGGAAATTGTTCTCTCGTCCCCATCCCCAGGCAACAACAAGACAACCAACTTCTTGCTCTTAAACATTTAAGATACATATCCCTCAGTTGTGGAGGTGCTCTGAATTGGGCAAAATGTTGTAGGGCTTGAGAGGTGCGGAGCTAACTTGTATCTTTCCTCTAGGTTTATTGTGGGCTCAAATCGGGCCATCTTTATGCTACGTGACGGCGGTTACGCCTGGGAGATCAAAGACTTTCTGATAAACCAAGAAAGGTGTGCGGATGTTACTCTGGAAGGTCAGGTTTATCCCGGCAAAGGAGCAGAAGAAAGTGAGAAAGTGAAAAACAAAACAAAACCTGAAAAAGCAAAGAAGAAAAAAGATGGAGACAAGAAATCTAGTAGCGTCAAAGAGGACAACCGAGCAACCAAACAGAGAGAGGATCTATGACGGACGCGTTAACCAGACTGAATGCTGCTCTGCTGTTCCTTGAAGGGAAACTAAATTTCCACACAATTCCTGGCTTTATTGGGAGGGGCAGGGGGGAAGGAAGCAGAGCTTACTGAGGTTGAAAGACTTCAATGTTGAAATTCACCAGTTTACTTATTAATATTGTCCATTTGTTTAGTTACAGGAAAGGTAATGTTTAATACCAGCGATTGACTACTTTAGTTTGTAATTTTTTATGCTTTTTTTGTTGTTTAAAATTAACTTACAAATCTGTGTGTCTAACATCACAAACTTAATTTAAGTGGAAAAGAAGAAATACAGTCTCAGAATCCACCAATGTTCATCTGTAGTAGCCATGTCCATCTTGGGTATGCAAGGTGGTCATTGATTCATAGCTACTGTTAGGCAGCAGAGTACAGTGCTAAAAGATTCTCTTAGAAGCCAGTTTGCTTGACTCAGTTGGCAAAACTGCCTAAAATAGTGTTAGAGTGGCCAAAGATGCCTGAAATGACAGGGTTTAGGACACATCTGGTTGGACTGCCTGTTACTTTAAAATAAACAAAACGTATTCTCTATGTCCCCAGAAATCCACGAAGCATAGAAGCATGGTAGAAGCTAAGCAGGTATTTGGCTAACGTGCCCCAAATCAGTGCAGAAAGGAGATTCTGCACCTGTCAGAAGGGATGGAGGGGTGTTCATGGAATTGCAGTACCCACATGAGCAGTGGGGTGGGAAGGAAAAGTCAGGTTCATGCCATTCAGGTTGCTACTGCTGCCAAAGAACTCTGCCTGTGGAAGCAGATGTTACGTATGCTCCATTATCTAGACAGTGAGCTAGGAGAAATAGCTTTAACTCTGAAATTAATTTGTTTTACTGGTTTAAGGGATTGTTTAAATCTTTGAAAAAGTACTGGTTGCAGTACAGAGTTAAACTTTGAGTCAGACATATCACTTAATGATGTTTAATAACCAGATTACATCTCGGGTACAGGTTCCTGTCTGACATGGTTGATTGTCAATGAACATTTGATTTAAACACTATGAAGTTTGATGTATGGGAGTAAAGACTTTGTATAATTGGGAAGGTTTTATTATTATTTAGATTGTATTCAGTCAAATGCATTGCTTAGAATTGTTTCCCTTCTGCCTTAGTCTCTTTTAAGGACTAAATGCACCTACTACGTGTGGTCCACATCATTTTCCAGAGGATGAGCACAGTATTAACTGTCTTCATTCGATACTACAAAGATGTTACTTTGACTCTTTATTTAAGGTGCTAAAATCCAAGTGTTTTGGATAAAAGGTCCTAATTGAACCATAATGGTTGATCTTGTTGAATACTTCAGTAGCAAAAGTGGGAAACGGACTTACTGAGTGCTTGTTCTGAAATAAAAGATGTCACTGCGCTCGCTGTTTCACTGAGTACTAAAATCTTTTAAATAATTACACATTAGTTAGACTAACTCGTCTTTAGTTTTTGTACGTAAGGACTCAATGATGTTAATGAAGGTTCCAGGTGATTATTTTTATTTGATTTTAATTTTGTTTGTATGAATTCAGGATTAAAGAGACCTTCCCTGCCACACTTCATCAGACAGGCCTTTGCCTGTAGAAGTAAGAGTAGAAGAATGAAAATCACTTATTTCTTTAGGTTTAACTGCACTACTTTTGTGTTCTGCTGTTAATCCAAATATGTAGCGGAGTTGCAAAGAGTCTGTGTAGGTGTTTGGATATCCCATTGCATTGAGGAGAGATGTCCAGTCCATTTCTTCTTCATCACTATCGTTTTGTCAAGTGTTTTGGGTTTGCACCTCCCTTTTTTTAAAGAATATTGCTTCTCATCTCAAGAAATGAACAGAGGTCAGATGAAGCTGTAACTGTGAAATATTAATGAGGTTTTTCTTTTTACAACTTAAATCTATGGTATAGAGATAACAGTTCATTTCTGCATGTTTCTGATCATAATCTGCAGTTTCTGTAGTTTTCCTAATGTTATGGAACAAACATGATTTATTTTTTGATCAAATGGGGTTCTTCCTGAGCTAAATAATGAGGCAATGCAAAACAGTATACAAAATGATACAAAAGCAAATTAGCCAAGGAGAATTACACTATAGCTACAGCCCAACTTTTGAGAATAGATAGTTGCTTTAGACATTCATAAATCTATATTTACAGTCGGCTGGGTCTTTTCCCAGGGAGAGCAGGGAGGGGGCAGCTTTAATTTCAGCCTGCCCATTGACTGGGATTTCTGTTTGGTTGCTTTGAGTCATTAAGTTGCCTGTGCCAAATGCAGGCATGTTTTGTGCCACATGGCTTATTTACATTTTAAAGTGTTTGAGTTTGGGGGTTTTTTTTATGTTTTTAATAAGAGTAGTGACTTGGGTGTTGCTTTTTGATACAAAATTCAAAATACTGCCTTCAAGTATCTTGTCTTCCGTTTTTCTTCCCCTTTTCATGCTTTACACTCAATGAGTAATGAAATACGACAGTAAGTAGGATGTGTCAGTCTGGCAGGGGCTTCTTCACCAGCCCGTCTTTCTCTAGTATCGCAGTTCGTGACTCTACTCCAAAACAACTTATGTTCCCTTTCAAAACTAATAAGTCTTTGAGACCCCAGCACTTGTACTGGTGCAGTGCTATGTAAGCAGATGTTGTTTTGTAATAATTTAGGAGGCCTGAACACGGTATCACTTCCATATATATATATGTGAAAAAATAAGTATCTTCAAAAAGTTGCTTAAGATGATGACTTTTGTGTAAGTACCCCGGCAGATGTTAGATTCTGCGTTTGAGTCTCATCAGACTTCCAATAACACATTTTTGGCTCTACACGCAGGCAATTCAGATACAACCTTTAAAGTTGATTTCAACAAGTAGGGTGGTGATTATGGCTCTTATTATTTCCTTATTTTTTCAGTACTACACAGAGGTATGTGGAAAATCATTTACTTTCATGACAGCTAAATGTCTGCTGCCTTTCTCCCCTCAGCTTAGTGGTTTCTCTGTTCTAGTGCCATAACTAAGTTTTCTAATTCATCGTATTTTTAAGCCAGCTGTCCTTCTCAGATAAAACACTTTAATGATACTACACAAGATGTGGTTGCACTTTGTGAAAAATTTCCAATGGACAATCAACTTTTTATGTAATAAAATACTGGAACAAATCCCTTGGGGGTTGGCTTTGGTTTTTTTGGGTTTGGGTTGGTTTTTTTTTTTAAAGATAATTCTAATATACTCTGTGTGCCTTATCTGGTTTACTGGGAAAAAAAAAAAATCAAATTCCTACCTAGAAGAGTGCAAGTGCATCCCCTGTTTTTGGGGACTTAACTTCATTGAGCAAAGTAGGAAAGTTGACATTTAAATTAGTAGGACCAGTGCCCCTAGGACCTGAGAGAAGTACCACGTGCAGGCAATGAATAAATGCTGGCACTTGAATTTATAACATCCTCACCAACTACTAAATCTTACTAATTAGAGATGCACGCACTGGCAACATTTTAAAAAGATGACACTTGCAGGTGCAGTCACTGTCATGTTGCTGAGATTTATACATGGTGGGGCTATAAAATCTCCCGTACCACCATGCCTGTTGCCGGTCCTGGCTCTCTCTGCTGCACACTCTCCCTTCGAGTGCACCATTTTCTGGCAGGGAAGTTCATGGTTCCCGTTTCTTTTGCAACTTCTCTTGGTTTGTCTTTAGCTTTGTTGCTACCCTTATTCCTAGGTGAAGAACACGTAGTTTTTTTGAATTCCATCTTGGAGTCTGTTATGACACAGTTACACGCCGCGGCAGGATCTCTGATTCTCACTTGAGAGGTCAAAACATTTCTCTGAACAGTCGGATCAGCCTTGGCTTCACAAAGACTCCACGTTCCTGTCACTGTTTCTGAACTCTTTCAATTTGCTTGTGAAAAGGAAATCATAAATTAAAATAGCGTTTTGTTAAGATACGGAACAGGCTACTTTTGTCTGATATTTGGCCACTGTTCTCATGGGGTTTATAGCAAAGCTTGGAAATTATTTCCAGTCTTTATCTGCGGTTCATTTCCTTTTCTATTCAAGGAGTAGCAGCGTTTGCCTTTTCCAGAGGGTTGTGGTTATTTTTTTTTTCAATTGCGGTGGATGTTTCTAGAAATTCAAAGAGCCCAGGCCTGGATAATGGGACTCCCCCTGTATATACAAATACCTCTTTCGTTGGTACTCTCACATTTCTCACTCTTACGATTGCCATCCGACCTAGGTCTGTTGATGCACTTTCACTTGGTAATTCTTACTCTGGGATAAAATGAACTATTTTTGTGTATCACTGTTTTCTGTCTTTAATACCGTGCCGCTTTAACAGGGACAAAACCCATTGGATTCAAGTAATATTAAATTGCCAGAAGGTTAGAGCTGCTTGGATTTATGAAGGAAAAACACTCCGTTTGAGGTTTTTTTGGTGGCGGTGTTTTTTCTCCTCCAGTAGAGGTCAGGTGGTGTGAAGGGGATGGGACACACCATCCATCCCCAGCAGAAGAGGACTGTGCAGTGCAGTATCTGATTAGCGTTTAAAAGGTTGATGTAACACAATCCAGCATTATAGGACACACCAGCCTCTAGCCAAAGACAGCTGGTAAATGCTTGGTTTCTTTCCCATGTGATGCTACTTAACAGATCAGTATTTTCACTGTCCATACTGGTGTTAGCTGGGGATCAGTTATCAGTGGCATTATATCAATGGATTTCTGTAGTACCAAAGCAGATGTGTCAACCATCATTTACATTAACAGTAATAATTGTAATAAAGATTTTCTGAGAAAAATTGCATATTTTTCTTTCTTCTTTTTTTTTTTTTTTTTTTAAATTATTACACAGACATTGGTATTTTGGGATGGAGAAATGGGACAGCTAAAGGAGCATCAGCTTCTTCCCCTTCTTTCTGGTAAGGAACAGCAAATTCATGTTCCTGCAGCACATGGTCTTGCAGCCTCTCTGTTAAGAAGAGGACGGTGATAACGTGATAGCAGCATCTTCCTGTCTTGTGAAGGGCTATAATTCATCCCACTAGGAAGGCGTTAGATACTGCCTCTCCGAAACAGCAGCAGGGAGGTGACCTGTGCCAGGGTTCCCAATGTTCTGGTGATTCAGTGCCTGCTGGGGCTGTAGGACCAATCCTGTTAGCAACGTCCTTGGCCTGAACATGGAATTAAATGGGGAGAGAGCGTGTACCACCTTTTGATAATTCTCAGAAACACAAACTTTTTTCTTGTCTATTTTCTTATTCCAGAATTCCTGTGCCTCTGCCGTGTTGCAGTGGGACAGAATAGACTCTGATTTTTTACAGAACAGGGACCAGAATGCTGTAATCCATGGGGTTTATAAACAAATCCTTTTTCTTTTCTTTCTTTTTTTTTTTTTTCTGGCTTACAAGTTCTTTTGTAATTTAGTGGTACCTCCAATAAAACTGTGGGCCTGTCTCACTGCCTATAACACCTACTGCTTTCAAAGATAATTTTCAGTAGTGTCTACGATTGGCTGGCTTTCTCTGTTGGTGAAAGACCAGCTGATCCTGCAGAAACCACTGACCAGAGCACTGAGCACTCATGAAATCGTTAATATTTAAATCTGTTCAGGTGCCTCCTTTGATGGTGGTGTTACATGTCGGCAGATCTCTGCCTGCTTTGGAAAGAGGTGAACAGCAAGGACCCGGCATTGGCTTGCGAGGTGCAAGGCCATTAGCAATGACAAGTAGCTGTTTATTGAACAGCACCATGAAGTACCCTGGATCTTGCTGTAACTTAAATAAATTCTTCTTTGTGATGAGAAAGTTGGAGTTACACACGAATAATTGTATTGCAAGGGTGCATTGAAAAAAAAAGTATCATGGCTGAGAACTTGCCAAGTCAATAAACAAATAAATCTAATAAAGGTTTAATACGTGTATTCATGTGATCATTGCTTATTATTTCACAGACCCATCGCTACAAGCCATCCGTTACGTCTTTTTAACTCATCTTTAGTACAGTTTTATTTCATTTAACTTCTTTTGCAAAAAATCAGTAAGCCAGTCTTCATCCCCTCATCTAAAATGAAATCTCACGAGCATCCAGAATAGTGCATACTTTAAATTGCACAAGACTTTTGTATGACTATATTACTATTCATCCTGCCCATTGTAGCCACAGCCATACTCGAGACTTCTCAATCCTTGATAGTCAGCTCTTGTCTTTTTGGTGCTGTAAAACGTTAATAACTGTGTGAACTTTAGATAATTGCAGTTATCACAGGATGGAGTTGCCAGGGAGCTTAATGGAAGCATAGAAATGTGTGTTGGCACTTAAGACAGCAATTGAGCAGAAGATTTTGAAAAACTAACTAACTTTCATTTAATGTGGAAGCCAGGTATTTTGTTGTGCTCTAACGAGCTGTGTAACTGAACCAGGAAAAGGCAACTTTCCATCTTATCACTCCCCAACCCCTGTTCCCACACAGCATCCCCATTTGCTCAATTCCCAAATAACCCAGTAAGGCCCGAAATATGTTTCAGCCACATGATTAGTTCCATCTGTCGTGATAAACCAGGACAGTCTCACTTTCTGGGATGAGAAAATCAACTTTAGATTTGCAGTATGGAAGACCATGCTCAAGAGATACCCAAATGAGGTCATGGTACCAGTTGAATACTGGAGGTGGACTACAGGGAAGCAGAAATAAAAGTCGAATCAGCTGCATTAATTTTCTGAGGTGCCACTATCAGCTGTCAGAGCCTTGGGGTTTAGGTGAGGCACCTATGCTTTAAGAAACATTATCCTGTACTACTCAGTCAACACTAACATGATAGAAGATGAGACGAGGTTATGGTGGTGCTAGGAATTTCAGCGCGGTCTCACATTACACCCTTTGCCAAAGAAGAAGAGATGCTTATTTGTATGGGGCTTTTTCCAGAACAATTTCCTGTTGAGTCCCATCACTGCTTCCTTATCGCAGGCCCCTTTCTGTGTCCTGGTGCTTCTCCTGACTGCCGAAATGATACCCCAGCTGAGACTCAATTCAGAAATCACCAATTATTCTATTTGCAAAGCGATGGAGCTCTCCCCTGGGTTTTGTTTTTAAGATTATACAGTGGGTGTACGTGCTGGATGCAGCTCCATGGCCAAGGGATCACCACAGGGAGGAGCTTCCGAAGGTGTGTTTTGTGAAGAAGACACGCAAGAGGAAGGAAGGGTGTAGCTGCAGTGGTGGTTTCTGAACATCCCGCGCCCGTCCTTTGGTCAGAAAGAAGGTGGTGTGACAAAACAGCCTCTGAGCCAGCTGCTGGAATGGTCCTTGGGCACTGAAAAAGCCTGGACACATCACGGTATCTGGGGAGGTGAGGGCCTGGCCAGTCCAAAGACCTGAAAGGACTGTGTAAAAAGCATTTCATTTGGGGAAGGGGACAAACAGGTGTTTCTTGATGTTCAGTGGATTTGGGAGAATCGAGGCTCTGTGCAGCAAAGGAGGGAGCATCCCTACGTCTCAGCTGTGAGCAGAACCGGTGACAGCTCATCTACTTGCTGCTCAGAGGAGACTAAATATGAGCATGACACTCAGCTGCAATCATTACTGTCATGCTGGGCTAAGAAGGAGTTTATGTAAGAGCCAAAATCTTTGGATTTTTTTTTTCTTGGTTTGTGATTCAACTCATACCCTCTTTTTCCATTGTCCAAAGCAGCATCTAAAAGAAAAAAAAACAAAAAAACCCCACCAAACCAACACCAAAACCCAACAAAACCCCTCCCTGAATATTCTTGCTCCACTTCCCTTTCAAAGGCAGAACCTGCAGCTGGAAATGCAAGACAAACTTCTAAACTTTTGCCAGAGAACGTGATAAATCACATAGTTCAAGTAAGTTTTGCTAAGTGTTTGCTTTATAAAAAGCAGCATTAAACAGGGCTGAAGCTTTGCCGGCTGGTGGAACGCTTCAAGGACACCCATGTCCCCTTTCCCTAGTCCAGCCCCTTGCCCACTTTGTCCTTGACACCCATGTCACCCGAGGTTTCCTTTGTGATCGTCTCTTCGGGTGCTGGCAGTGTCCTGGCTGGCAGGGGACAGAGGGACCCGGCGCTATGTGACCAGCCTCCCCCCTTTCCCCGCTTCACGGACGCCCGGGGACAAACCCACCCTTCCCGACGGGGCCTCTGCGCTCGTCGGCCCCTGGGGAGGACACCCTGCAGCGGAGCCCCCACTCCTGCCACCCGCGGGGACACCCTGGGCCCCACACGCGGCGGAGTCGCGGGGGGAGCGGGCGCAGCGCCACCTGCGGCCACCAGGGGGCGGGCGCGGACGGGCCACGGGCGCCCGGGGCGGGGGGGGGGGGGTTGAGGGGGGGATATTTTATATATGGTATTGTGTTGGTGTTCTACTATATTGTGTACGGTATTATACTATAATATAGAAGGATTTCATATTTGTATACTTTTAATGCTTTTTAACAAGCTTAACAAATTAAGTGTATTTTCATACAGAAGAGAATACGTTTAATGTGCAGTGTATTTTATATATTCAAGGATAGCATGTATCCGGTCTGTACTTAAATATATATTTAAAAAAATATATCTTTATAAATTAAATATATATATAAATATATAAAAATATATATATAAAAATAAAAATTACATGGTGATTTTAGAGCTAATGTAATGAGTTGTATACGGTTAGGTATAGTTTGTTGTTAAGTTAGTTCTGATGGCTGTATATAATAGATATCTACACACACACACATTTATTCACACCCGCCCCCTTATACAGACAAATACATACATATATCCACCACACACACAAATACACCCCCCCATAGACACACCCACCCCTTACAAACACACAAACATAAATACCCATGTATAGACACATCCCCCCCTTCATAGATACAAATACACACACATATATGCATGCGTGAGCACACACACACACACACCAGCAACACCAGTGTGGTGGCAACCTCTGCCTGTGGGCCATGGGGGGGGTGTAGTGAGGTGTGGGGGGGATCCTCTTCACACCTCCCATTGACACCATCGTAAAATCAGTAATGGGGAGAAGCTGAGACACTCCGGTTGCAACAGTCTGGACAAAGCAAGGTGGGTAAAACAGGAGCTATTCCAGCTGCTCATTGCTAGAGAGATAGACTGAAGAGACAAGAGACAAAAATAAAATAAGAAATTTGCATTGAATATTTATTTTGATAAACATTGTGTACTCCAAACAACTACGTGTTATTTCAGTTGTAAGCCACAATCTGTTGGAACCAACGTCCCAAGAGCTCTTGTCATCATAAACCAGACAGTCAATGCACTACCACGGTCTGCGGACATAGAGAGCTTTCAAGTGCAAAGCAGATTATCAGAAAAGACATATTGCCGACCTCCTTAACAACTTGGACAATGCTAATCTCCAGTAAAAATGCTTCATATGTCTGCAATTTAGTTGTCTTAGTGCCATTGTAATAAATTAATAGAAAATATATCTTTATTCATTGGAAAGTCTATAAGAAAATGTACAAACATCTAACTCCGAAAAAGGACCAGCTATTTCGGCGACAGGTAAAACAAGCATTTGAACAGAGGCAAAAAACCCAAACAAACAAACAGACAGACAAAATGCAATAAAAAAAACCCAAAACCCACTCTACCAATGGCAACAGCGTAGGCAAACACAGCAACATTTGCAGTAATAAACCTTACAAAGAGGGTAACTGCAGCTTGTGCAGGGACTGTTGAAAGGATGTACAAAGGACAAGCAGTCAGGTAATTCACCGGTCAAAATGTGTGCGTGCAACTCCTAGAACAGTCAAAGATTAAAAAAA
This sequence comes from Limosa lapponica baueri, assembly GCA_002844005.1. Classification (NCBI taxonomy): domain Eukaryota; kingdom Metazoa; phylum Chordata; class Aves; order Charadriiformes; family Scolopacidae; genus Limosa; species Limosa lapponica. The sequence continues at coordinate 143,568 of KZ505757.1, read as the reverse complement.
GGAATCATATGGCACAAAACTATTGCCGACTGGCGATGGTCCCAGGCTTCCTTCTGTCTCCGGAGCAACACGCTGGCTCCGTGGGAGCCCTTTGCATTTCGGAGGAGCGGCTGCCCCATCACACCCCTGCCGTGCTCTGGTACCCCCCAGGCGGGGAGGCTGCAGGGATCCCCGACTCCCTGTTCACAGCGCGAGACCCACCCCAGCTCCAAAACAGGCCCCATGTGACAAGCTTTGCACGAGAGAACAAGCTACTTAAAAGTTTTCTTCTCTTAAGATTTTTTCAGGAAAACAAAAACAAAAACAAAAACAAAACAAAACAATAAAACCCAACAAACAGAAGAAGGTTTTTCTAGAGCCAAGTCTTGTGATTTCACCCTGAGAATTCCCAAAATTGTAAAATCAGAAGCCACACTTTAGCACAAAGGCAGCATGCTCATAGAAGCTGAACAAACCTGTCTAGGGGATAGACCCACCTGGCATGATCCTCCTGGGCATTCACAGGCTCACCGGGGGCAGGAGAAGGGAAATAGCTGGTGGCCCAGAGCAGCAGCGTGCTACAGAGGGCAACCCCTGCCAAACCCCCGCGTGCTACAGAGGGCAACCCCTGCCAAACCCCAAACCAGGCACATTCTGATCCCAGCTCTCTGGCCCGCCGTTTGTGAAGTGCTCATGAAAGAAATACTCCTGCTTTGGTCCACCTCTCGGAAGCAAGTGAGTACCTCTGATGCTGGTGCAATGGTATCAACAGAACTGCCTCAGGACAGTGAAGAGGTTCAGATAACCCAGACTCAAAGGGACCCTTTTTTCAGTCTATTTGCTCAACTTCAGGCATCTGGCTCTGTTTTGGCTATCAGAGAACGTCAAATAAACGATGTTTGGTTGATCATGGTTGAACCACAAGTGAGACTGACTTTTTCAAGCAGTACTTTGTGAAATCCCCAAACCATCATAAGACATTGGGGAAAAAAATCCCACTTTACCTGCCTTTTACAAGTGTTGCCCATTCATTTTGGAAACGGCACAAATGCCTAAAGAGCATTCATTAACAGACTCTTGTTGAGAAGTAAGGGAGGGAAAGCTTGGCTCTTCTTTTTTTTTTTCCTTTAAATACGATACACATGACATTCAGCACGTTCAAAACAACTACATAGTAAGACTGAAAAGAATATTTCCAGTTTCAAAACCCAGGAGAGGCTTGAGGGGAATGTAACCTGCAGAACTACCTTAATTTTGCTCATGGTTGCTTTGATTTTCAGAGCAATTGATTTAAACCCGATTTATATAGTGCAACATCTGCCCAGCCTTTGGAATGGCACACAAAATTGTTGCTCTTTCATTCTAGCTGCAAGACAGCATTTTGGATACCGTGGAAAAAAGACAACTTAATTACATGAGCTCTAATTAAAACAGAGCAAAATGAAGTAGCCATCAGCAACTAGAAGGATTTCTGTAGCAATGGGGGCAGGCAGAGACAAACTGGGGAAACAAACCCAGACGTTGTTGGCAAAACTGACATTCTATCTGTTTTGAAAAGCTCTTCATCCTGTCTTTTATCCCCTCTTAGATTTGCCACAGGCTCTGGGGACACCCTCATGGCATTTCTGAGCAACAGACAGAAATATCACTGAACGCTGGAAGTGCTTACAACATTTTACAAGATAATGTTTAATTTCCCAGCTTCGAGAGATGTCCCTACAGGAGTCCTGATTCTGCTTTTATCACCCAGACACAGCTTTGAAGAAGGAGGAAAGGAGGTACAAGGCATCCAGCTAGGGTATGGGGATTCCCACTCTTAATTCTTCAGCTCTGTCCCCTTCCATGCAGATCTCACGTAACTCTTCCAGGAGGACCAAGATGCTCATGCCCTTAAGACAGGATCAGAAAGCAACACTTGGCAGAGCAGTCAGATCCAGCTCCCTCCGACCTCCCTGGAAAGGCAAGGGCCGCTCACCCTATCTGAGGCTGAATAAGCCGAGTCCCAGTATTCCCAGTTAAAAACTGGAAGCCTTGAACAGGAGATGCTTTATTTGACTGTCTACCATGAACCCTCCAGAGTGATCCTGAGCATTATTCTACAGAGGGACTTGTGCGGGAAAGGCTGAGAAAAATATATGTGCTGATTGACATTGCTTTCCTTTTGGCCTACAGCTGCTTGTGGAAGGAAAACTTCCTATTTGAGCAACCACTATTAAAAAACCTTGACCCATAGGAGAAACGCAGTTTTCTGAGCAAGCAGAAAGATGTGGTTTATCAGTCTCCGCTGGCATCTTTTAATCTTCCCCTTCTCTCATCTGCTGCCCAACTATGTGCCGTGGGTTAACATGTACAACACAGATCCCAAAGAGCTCGATCAAACATCATAAAAGCTTTAGGATAAATTCTTGTTGTCCAGTTATGTTTCCCAGCATCTAGGGATTCACTTATATATACTCTTTCTATCTTAGATTTTTCAATCAGCCTTTGAATTGGCATTCCATGTTTATGTGAGCAGCTAGTTACACCATGGGGGGAAAAAAAAGCGTTTGGACAACTTAGAGGGCTGGTAAAAACAGTAATCCTCGATGGCCTTCAGACCCAGAACTCCCCCTTCGAGAGGCAGCACGTAAGTTAGTCTGTCACAGGGGTGCTGGTTAAACCAGCACCTTGTAAAACAGGTCAACCCTTGCTTAGTGACACAAGAGTCAACACGGCATCAGTGAGCAGGTCAGCCGGCGAGGAGCTGGTGATCACAGAACACGGCGCTGATCACAGAGGAAGGCTTTTCTGTCACATGTGGCCACTCTAGCTACTTACAGTAAGATTTCTTTTTTTGAACAACAACAACAACAACAAAATGCTACACCTCTGGAGCAGGCTGGCAAGGTGCCTGCGGCGAGCAGTCAGTAGTCCGTCCCATGGGGGCAGCCCTGGCAGTCAGAAGGCAGAGCAGCGTGTCCTCATAATTTCATTTTCTTCACCACAGGAATTGGCAGTGCTTGATAGATTTTAGCTGAGTCCTCATTAGTGACCAGCTTCACCCAGACAGGGCGGAAGTTGCCTTTGAAGCCAACAAAAGCCATTTTTTCTGCAAATCAGAGCAAATATATTAGGAGTGTGTTGGGGCTGCACCAGAAAAACACCCAATGGCTGGATGGATGCAGGTGGACAAGAGCACACATGTGCACACAAACTTTGCCAACTATCCACTCTTCAGGTATTAAAGAAATACTTTCCTAACGAAGCTTAATTAAAATTTTATTTACGTGTTGTATGCTTCCATTAATTAACAACGGGTGATACACAGCAGAGGAGAAAGAGAGAAGGAACACCCTTCCTAGCAGGCAGCTTGAGCTATCTGTTGAAGCTACCATTATTTGCATGGTGGTTATACTCAAGTCCCCCTCCTGCGTGGGGAAGGTGGGGGGATGTAAGGGACAGGCCAACAGAAAAGACCTACATTAGCGAGTGTAACACGCTTAGAAAAGAGGAAAGTGTGACAAAAGTTCACAGAGCTGATCAGAGCAAGGTGCACAATGGAGCAATATTCTAGTGTAATAGGTGATGCTTTGAAATTGATATGCTTTGTGCCATCAAGTTGGAATTTTGTTTCAAGAAAAAACCAGATAAAAATAAGTTCAGACAAGTAAAAAATCCTGTTTGGGGGCATTTAGTGGGAAAAAAAATCCAATATTCCTACTGTTAAAATGTCTTTTTATTTAAAATTAATCTGGAAAACCAAACCCTCTGAATTCTTTACTTCTAAGAACAACTGCCAGAGCACTTTTTCCACCTACAGTATTAAACTGAGCGCTGTTATCCAAAGCTGCAGTGGATACAACCTCACTGAATAAATTAACGACCGGTCCCAGGATGTCTGAGCACATGCTGATAGAAACAAGCAAGGCAAAGTTTAGAAGGAAAAAAGGTCCCTTCACTGCAGCCATAGGAGGAAAATAGATCAAAGGGGCTTTGAATTGCATTTTTAAAAAGTGGTTACCTTTTAACCTAAAACCCTCTTCTGCTCCAAGTCTCTCCAGTACTTTAGTCCATGGTCCTCTTGAAATGAATCTTCCTTTAGATGTCACCAGCACTATGGAGCTGGAGGAAATAAAGCCATTTATAAACAGATGAAGAGTGAGAACACGTTCCTCATTTGTCTGTCTTGAGCACTGGTAACTCCTGCCCGTGTGACTCAAAGACACCCATGAACTACAGTGGTTTCTGCTTTAATGGCTTTTGTCAATGCTTTCCAACAGCTTAGTCATATATTCACTTTTCCGGTCATGTAAAACCCACTAGGAAACTGACAAGTCACTTTTTTTTTCTTTAACACTATTTTCTAGAATGATTTAAATGTTTCCAACCAGCAGTTCCATCCTGCTTTGCTCAGGATGAAATATGCTCTCCCTGGGATGCTCTGAGCAAGTATCAAATAATTTATTGTTCTTACATCATTAGCAGGACAAAGCCTGAAGAAATTCACTTCCTTGAGATCTTTGCTGGCTTGATGCTTTTCCTTTTCATTGTGCACTTAAACAGTGCATTGTACACTTAAAGAAGTGTATTACTGTTGCTGTTATTATTGTTATTATTATTAATAATAATAATTAATATTATTACCACCTTACTTGCATGTACTGTATTTCATCTCAAAATTCTCAAGGTCTTCTACAAATGGCAATTGATAAACAAAAGAGATGAGGTAAATGCATTAAGCTTATGCAAATCTGTAAATGCTTGGGTAAAAGTCGGTAACTACCTCGGCTTAACTCTAAAAGACTAGAATAAAAACCCAAATTAAACATGAGGGGATAATCTTATAGTGAGAATTGTCGATAGAGAAGCACGTTAACCTCTTTACTTCCTCACAGATGCACAAACACCTCCAATGGTTATCTCAAAGCCTATGGAAGACAAGCTCTGCTCCAGTGAGTTCAGGGGAAGTCTTGCTATTAAGCTCAGTGGGGTTGGGATATCACCCTTGTTCAGCTCCTAATTAAAGCTGCATCACAGAGTAATTGAGCAAACACTTAGATGAAACTATTTCATTCCACCTTACAGGGTTTCCATGAATGAAACTTCCCTGACTGGAAGGGCATTTGCTGTCTTGCAGAATGAGAGCCTTGCTGGGCCGGCTTCCCTGCAGCACAGTGGACACAAGTCGCCAAAATTAATTAGGCAACAGCTCCTGCAGAGCTCCAGCCCTGAGCTACTGAGTGCAGCGCTCACATCTTAACACCTCAGCTGGAACTGGAACTGTTCAGGGGAAAATAGCAACGGGTGGTGGCAGAGGAACAAGAGAAACAAAAGAGTTAAAGAGTCATCAGGACTTTTTCTAGAATAAACCTGAGGTGTTAAAACCCTCTGGTGCTTACGAGAGTGGAATGAGCTGGCAGGCTGGGTTTGAGTACTCTGCAAATGCTGAATCACCTCTTTTTTACTCCTTCAGTTCACTAAAATCATTACTTTCTATTAGGCCTTACCTGCTATGGAAGTTTAAAATAAATTCACCAGATGTTTTGTTTTCTTATCGCTGGGAAACTCATCAGAAAAGTGGATTTATTAAAAGAAAAAGGAATCTGGCCTGCAGAGAGTTGCTTAAATGAACAAAGAGGCTTGCCCTTGCTAGGAACACCTCTTCTTGTATCCCCAAATCCACAAACCTAAATATTGTCCTAGCAGTCTCTTCATGAGAGGCTGGGGGAGGCTGGTGGGACCTCTTCCCCTCCCTTAGCACCATCTCTCTGTACAGTCCGTGCTCTGCATCACTGCGGGAGAGGGGACAACAGGCTGCTGGCTCTGCAGTCCCACCACCTGCATGGTGTCCACATCTGACTCTGAACAACACTTTCATCCAGTAAATGGATGAAAGATGTCTCATGGCTGTAACTGAAGCTCTTGCCTGATGAGATTTGAAAGGGATGGGCTGGGAAAACTTTTGGTGAATGAAAGACAGTAATTTGGGGGTTCAATCCTTGCCAAGGTACATCAGAGTGAGACCTGCCAAGGTGCTGACCATGTTGGGTCAACTTCCAGTCTTAATGCTAATCCTAATCCAGTCCCAATAGTAATCCAAAGAAGACAATGAGGCTCAGAAAGACTTAAATACACCTAGAAGTCTAATTACGATTCAATCCTCTAAGGTAAGAAAGAATCCAGGAGCTGGATTTAGCCAAGATTGAAACTGGATTTTTTGCAAAGGAGGATGGGGGCATGTCTGAAAAGCTCTCTTATTTTATTTTATGAAAGAAAAGTGAGCAACTACCATGCTTCTCTGCAGTAACTACTTGATGTATATTTTGCAACCTTCAGAATTATTTAAGACAGTAGAAACACATCTGTATGAACTTGCATGGCACCTGCTGAAACTTCCCCCAAGTCTCTAGAACAAATGCCAGAACAATATCCTGTCAATCTGCCCACAGTTATTTTGAATGATTCATCAACAATGCAATCGTATCTGTATGCAATGTTACATACCAGATTTCAAATCAAAACAGACTTAATAACAATGAAATATATTCATTTCCCAATAGCACTCCACAAACTAATATGAGAATGACCCCTTTGGTTAAAGGGTTTCTGATGTTGTTCCCAATCCTGCTCCAGCAGATGAACCTGCTGCCCTCCAGGATGCAGGAACACATGTTGGCTACTTACCACCCACTTGCAAAACTCTGCTTTTCTGGCTGCCCATACTTAAAAAATAAAAGTAACCAGCCCTTAGGCCTGGGCAGGGAACATGTGCAGAGAGGAATGTATTTTATTAGCGGAATTTTCTGCTATTTGAGAGAGTATGCAGGCAATAGAAAAATGTAAACTGGGCACATCTGTACTGATAAATGCTGAGAGTTTATTTGTGAATTTAAGTCTGCAGTCTGTCTGTAACCCACGACGTAAATGTAGATCTGCAGTTTATTAACCAAATGTAGCTCTGCAGTTTATCTGAGGCTCCATCAGTTCCTAAATCACAGTCTGCATCCTCCTGCTGCCTGCATGTCCCGCTCACGTTGGGAGTCTATGGGAGTTGGGGGGGCTACAAAAGCACACCGTTAGCGGGGTCCATCTGGCCCATGTTGGGTGACAAAAGCCAGGAAAAAAATGAGTGTTGCACAGCATTCTTATCCATTGCGCTCTAGTAACACCAGATTATTTACTCACTGATCTTTGATGTTGTGGACATAATTTTCTATCTGTGCTGGGATTCCTTGTAGAATTGCGTTTTTGAATGTTACTCGATCAACAACTTTTCCATGATGTCCATCAATCACAACCAGCTGGATGCCCTCATCAGTGAGGAAAAACCTGACACCGTCAACCTGCGTGGGAGGAAAAACATTCTTGATCTATCACAGTAACACAACTGCAAGCAACCACCTGTAAGAAGCACTGATAGCATTAAATCATGAGACTACTCTTTCTATCAAAGGGCAGAATTCCAGATCTCTGAGGTCAAGGTGTCCTGCATTTTTGCTAATATGGGAAAGTTACAGTTGGTTTTTTTTTTTAGCAAAATGCAAAGCAAAAGTGACCTGAATGTATCTACCAACGGTAACTTCAGAAGCAAGTTTTCCACAAAAATGAAGCAAGTGTCTTAGAATTTTGTCCCATAAAGTTGACTGAGAGGACCTACTCACCTCAATGTATGCAAAGTCATCCTTCAGGTGGAAGTACTGTTTCTTATAAGTTTCTATTTTCACTTCTAGTAGGTGGTCCTTAGTCTTCTGTTCCCAAAAAAAAAAAAAAAAAGATAAAAGAGTTTTTCTAGTGAGGATGTCCATTACCTGAATGCTGCATTTCCAGAGAGCATTTTAAACCTTGAAATTCAATCAACAAGAAAGCTACATAATAAGCACTGACTTGCCAAGTTACGTTGCTAATGAGACCGGGGCACAATGGTAACCTCGCTGCTCATCCTGTCAGCATTTAAATTGTTTCACCAAATGGCAGAGCAAAGTGGCTCTCACTTTGCAGAGTTGACACACAATTCTCTGAGGCTTTGCTGTGCATTCCTGTTTCAAGGGTGATGAGTGAAAAACCCCAAAAACCAGATAAATATCCCCTTTTCTCCCCCAGACCCACACTGAATTGGATATAGGAGACAGTGTTGTATGAAGCCCTTTATATGAATGAGACACTCAGCTATGCAGTCCCTTCTCTGACACTGCTGTTCTTATAGCCTGCAGGACCTGGAGGCCAAGCAAGAAATCTTCCGTCTCTCCAGAATCACACTCCCTGGGCCAACCTGTCTTCCAGCTCATCACTTTTCACCCTGTGATTTTAAACACAGAACTTCACAACTGAGCCCCAAAAGACTAAGTATCCAACTTCAAATTAAGTCTTGGGAGGCTGTGTCCTTCGAGGACCAGTGCTCTCTACACATGCAAGAATCTGTTTCATAACGTTACACATACCTGACCTGTTCCAGAAAATCAGGCACAGGATATACTGAACCTGGTACAAAGTCCTTCTATGTCTATGGGCACAGTATGTGCCAGAACTACAGATTTACACTGGCAATAATTCCGTGATAAGAAATCAACTACTTTACCAGTTGCGCAGTAGAGAGCTTCTTGGGCATTGGCACCTCTACTATTGGAGTCTCAATGTACTTGGGATAGGCCATGGCTTCACAGTCGCTGATGCCAGCTGTCTTGGGGATCACAGCTTTGATCCTTATTCGTTCACAGCCTTTCACAGAGCAGAAAGCAAATTTCTCCTTCTCATTTTGAGCTTTGAGTTTCAGAAACAGCAGCCTGCAGGGAGGGGAGAAGAGCGAACAGCATCCTTGAGACTCCTGTGCAAAAAAAATGACTAACTCCCAGTTTTGGTGGACTCCTTCCTAATACTTTGCAATATTGTGCATTGCAAACCCTCAGTCTGCCTTTTAGAGTGCTCAACGTACCACATGCAAATAAAAGGGGACACACATCTCAGAAATGGTTTGGGGAGGTCAAGGAACTTAAGACAGAGACATTAGATATCGCCTGGGCCCCCTTTGAGCTCTATTTTATAATGATACATTTCTGTCTCTCTTTCCCATTATTTTAATTCTTTAAAAGAAGATAACAGGCTTTATACGCTTAGTTCCTGTGCATCCCTGTCGTGGTGTTTATAAGTGGTTGCTGTTCAAAACAAAAAGGGTTGGGTGTGTCTCCAGTTCAGTTTCACGGTCTGCACTTTGCTTTTGTCTTTTTTTCTAATTTGTATTCACTTGGCAAAGCATTTCCCAGAGTAACTGGCAGAGCAGCAGAGGCTGTGAATGACTGGCAGCTGCGGGAGTCCCAGGAAAATTAAACGCTGGTCACGTTCCCAGAATGACTTTCTGGTTTTGTTGTGATCCCCGCTAATGGCATTAGCCAAACGGCTCACAATTCCAGCAGCTTTCTCAAAGCAGTGTCCAAATCAGCAAGACCTGCTTCCTTACCCAGTGTCCTCATCCCAGTAGTAGTATCCTTTGCTAGGATATCTGTGCTCCAGTTTCTCCATTTGAGAGGTTCTATAGAAGGTTCCAGTTTTGTACGTTTTCTTCAAGAGACGATTGTGGACGTCTGAGAGAATGGAAAATGTTGTCCCTTTAGGATAGCAAAATCCTACTTGGATCCAGTCATTCCTAAAAATAGCAAAGACCCACATTATAACAAGTCAACACATGACTATTATTTTCCTGGGCATGCTAGAAGCCAAACTAAATAATTCACTCTGAAATGTAACTTAATTTTTTCCTGGCCGGTTAAAATTTTAATGGTGTGGGATGAATAAATGCAATGTAAATTAGACATAACAACCATGGGTTAGTGAAGCAATGTGGGTCAGATCTGCTCCTGACTTCTACACCTGTGACTTCCATGCACCAGGAATGAATTAACTCTAGGCTTCTAAAAATGAACCATGTTATCTTGCAGGGCTTCCCAGGAGAGGAAACAGGAATCTGAGAGGTCAAATGGAAAGATGGTGAACTCAATGGACTTCCTGGAACAAACATGTTCATTCTGGAAGTGCTCATAAGATGATGACCTCATCCATTAAAAATGTGCAGGGCTGTTATTGGGCTGGAATGTTGGAATTTGGTTGGATCACTCACTTGTTAAAGTTGATGAGCCATATGGCCAGCTCTTCAGGGGCTGTCTTGTCCCAATGGATAGTGTAGCCTTTCCTCAGAGTTACGACTGGCTGATACTGCTGGTAATGAGTGCTCTTGCTTAAAGCCCCTTCCAAGTAGAGTGGGTGATTGTGGTAGTCATTTTTTATTATTTTCATTTTCAGGTTGGCGGGCTTGTAGGCTTGGATGTATATCTAGATTAAAAAAAAAGATCACCAAGGCTTTAATGAACGACAGTAAAATATTAAAGGCACAGCTACTCAATAGACATGAACTGGTGCCAGGCCTGTGACTCCAGCAGTGACCTGTTCGCCATACACTTATGTTCAATTTCTTAGGCTTCCTTTTCAACAAAGTAAACTGTTTTCAGGAAAAAAGAAGGATCATTTCCTCATTGGCTGAGTTCAAGACTATGTGTCAGTCAAGGCTTCAAAGAGGCCCGCATGAGGGTATTTCACAGTGTTAGTGGCAACCCTCAGCAGTGGGACAGTATCTACCTCAGACACTTGACTCCTCCTTGAACAAGGACCCTTCTGTCTGGATTTCAGAGCAGGAAAACAAGCTCAGTGGTTACAAATTGGCTCTAGTAGCACTACATGGAGAAAAACAACAGTTGCAACACCTAAAACAAAAACAGGTGCTACTCATCAGAGGAAAGTGAGGGCTCTCTGAAGGTGGCAGCACTCGGAGACCACATGGTGGGAAGAATGGTTTGGTGGTTACACAACAGGATGAAAGATCATGAGAGCTGAAGTCTAATTTTGACTCCTCAGCACATTTCCCATAACACTGTGGGCAACACTTCCTTCCATAAATCAAGAAAAAATACCTAGCCGACAGCCCATAGATTTATGAATATTAATCTGTTAATGCTCATGGAACTCTTAGGGGACTTCAGGCAGAAGTTGTTAGAGCTGTTAACAGCCAAGGCCAAAGTCTCTGAAAATGTACCACAGTATCCTCGTGTTCAAAACCAGCTGCGCAGACCTGCAGATAAATAAACCCTGAGCACTCTGAAGAAAGTCAATCTCTAAAGGTCAACCTTTACAGTGCCAAGAAATTTAAAATAAAATAAAGCGGTAATGATACCACAAGGTTAGCAGCTTCACCTGTGCAAAGTGTCCGCTGCAGATGGAACCTCTCCAGTCAGGCACGTCGATGCAGTCAGGGTGCTTGATTAACCAGTTATCTTCTTTTATCAGGTATGAGCCTGGATATTCTGACACAGAACCATCTACATCATGAAAAACTGATGTCTTATCACCGTCCATATCCAGATCATTGAACCAGGGTCCAGGTTCTCCAAAGAAGACCCTTGAGGTAATCTAAACAAAACAGTGAAATACTATTATATCTCCAAAAAGGAATTAATCACTTACAGTGCAGGGTGGCTACGGTCACTAGAGTGGCTCAAAGGACCCATTTTCTGATTTTATTTGGCATTGGAAAGTAGCTTGGACAAGAAATAATGTTGGATTTGTGGGTCAATTTGTGCATGAAGAAATCTGTGTGTGCACCAACAGCACCATTCTTTAAATGGCCACAGATTTTGGCTGCTCAGCTTGAGACATGGTAGGCTTGATATTCAATGGCTCTGAGGCTCCGTGACTCCAGATGATTCTGGGGTTGCAGGCACTCTGAGATAGCACTTATGTGGCAATAAAACTATAAGCTTCTGAAACTGACCATCCAAAGATGAAAGCACCAAAATAATTTTTAACTGAGCTGGTCTTGTTAGCTGGCAGGAACATCACTGCTACTTGGTACAGCCCTATCAGGATTGTCTCTGCCTGCACACTCCCTCTTCGTTAAGCCCAAAGTCAGCGTAGAGCTGGGTCACACACTGAAAAGGTGTGTTTGATTTGTCAGACAGAGCAGACACAGATTTCCCTGCTGACTGTGGGGGAAAGGCTAAAACAACCAGAATTTCAGCCTCAGCTGTGACAAGGTTTGTTTTAAAATTCTGGAGGAAGGTTCAGGAGACAGGGCAATTTCACTAGAGGCACTTCACTCATTGTCTGCTAGTATATTTTTAAGGTTCCAAAGCCACATAAAGTCACACTGATGCTGGGAACAATCAGGGACCTCCCCTGGGAAATGACTGCTCAGGCAACTTCGGTCTGATATTTTTATCCAGAATAAATAAATGTCATGTCACCAGCCTGCCTGGTGCAACGTGAGAGAGTGACCGACCAACACTTTTAGGGGAACTTTGCCTTTCTCATCCCATTTGGCACAAGGATTGCTAGTCAGCACTTTTCCTGACATGCAAGCAAGTCTGCTAATTTTTTGAAAGTTAAGCAACCCAAACCATTTCAGTCCCAGCCACTTTATTTGTTTATTTGTTTGTAATGTTTGGCAGTTGGATTTAACAGTTGCTAGAGGTGAACCTCAGCAAACCAGTTAGCACATATGTGTGCAAGCAAATACAAAAATAACTCAAAAGCACAGACCCCAGGACAGGTTCAGACCAGCACCCAGAAGTTCATACTGTAATTTAAAGCTTGGCAGACCCTTTTTGGCTGGGCTCTGCTCTCATTTATGTCTGCAGAACTGGAGTCCATGGAATTACCCTGGTGTGCAGGGCTGCAGAACTACCCTGCATCAGCTCAGTTTCACTGGCTGTTTCCTAAAATCAGTATTTCCTGCTTCTAGGCGAGTTAGACCTTCCACAACAGACTTCCCTCTGTTGTTTCTTTAATATTATACTGCTGTTGAAAATAAGGGGGCAGATACTTCTCCCTATTTCAACGGTTTCTGAGACACACAGAAGTGGAAATTATTTCCACTTGACTGTCACTATTTTTTTGAAACTGGTGCCTGCTTCTGGTTTGCTGCAAACCTGTCAGAGAATTGGATTTGCTTGTTACTTCTCTCATCCAATTTTCCCTTTCTTAGCTGCCGCCCTCCTTGTTAAACTTCTGGCAAAGACAGTGGGCAACCTCCTGAAGATCTCATGTTTTCTTCTAAAAGCTGCTACACCCTTTTTACCCACAACCCCATTTCCCAGCCAACTGGAAAAGGCCTTTCTGAGAGGAATAACTCACAGGAACATCTTCAAAATGAATGTCGGTGACGTTGTTGTTGGGGCAGCTCTGCCAGGCGTTGTTGAGCCGGAAGGCCAAGGCACTCGTGTGCCGGCCATCCAGGGCAGCGAATTTGCGGAAGGTGCAGTTCTGGACATTGATCGGTCCATCATAGAACTGAATCCCTCGAATGGGAAAATCCCTAAAACACATTTGGAGGAGACAGAGAGACTTGGTCATGACACATTAGCATGAGGATGAGAATGTATTCTAGACATGTATAGTCCCGCAGCACTTGTTTCTCAGCTGCTTTCATTTTTCACGGCCCTTAAGATGACTCCTGAGCTCATGTTTTGGAAGAGAAGGGATTTCCCTCCTTTTTAGGTCTGTGAAGTCCTCTTATCCTTGTAAGTTCAGCTCAAGTTCTCTTGTGTCTGAACAGATCATCTTTACTTGGTCTGTGTTCCTCAAGGGAAGGAATTTACAGCAATGCCAAAGCACTGAGCTAAAACTGAATAAATCCATGTTCGCCATCAGAAATGAGTTCTGCAGCAGCGAAACCTGAAACTCATCAGAGCCGTGCAGACTCCTTGGGCTGAGTAACAGCAGGGCTAAAAGAAGTCCCACTACATCTTTCAAAGGAACTTGGAAATAAACAGTGCAACCCAACTGTAATAAAAAATGGATTTGAAAACAAGGAAAGGTCTTACAATCTAAAGAGCTGAAAAGAGGTAAAGGGGCAGACTAATGAACCTTTATTAACAGCCTTTCCTGGTATCATCTGCAACGTAAAGAAGACATCATTTTTCACACTGATTAAGTGAACGAGATACTTAAAATCTTTAAGAGGCTAAGATAAGATAGTTCAAATTTCACTTATGATAAATAAATTTGATCCCTCCTTCCTCATATGAATGGTTTTCCCTTGGACAAGGCTTGTCTGCTTCTGTGCATTTTTTCTGTCCCTCTGAGCTTCTGCACCCAACACCCAAGTTGAGATATGCCCACATGTATATACGTAAAGGATATTACAGAGTCATAGCAGATTGGGTTTTCAGTATTACTATAGTTAATAATAAGCCTCCTGTATCACTAACGACAAGCAAAGTTGAGGTGCATAATATCACAGGAAAAAATCAGCTGAGCTGCTTGTTCACTGTAGAGCTACTGTTAGGATAACTATGTTTTTAGGAATAACAACAAAATATTATTGCACTTGCAAATCAATCTGTAGGACTAAGGTCTAGGAAGAGGCCACACACGAAGTTCACTGGCCGTTTCAAAACTATTTAATAAAGGCATTAAATTCCTGTAGCACAGCAGCAATAGTAACAGCAGCTCTGAGGACATCTATGACCACATCTGGGCCAGCCCAAGCCCAGGAAAGGGCTTCTATGAGCTTTCCTGGCAGCTGACCTGGACAGAGACTGCCACATTGCTCAGCCACATACAGAGAAGTGCCCAGGTAGCACACAGTCCTTGTGCTGTCTTTTCAGGTCTGTTTGCAAAGGGAAGGGGAAGGAAAGAGGAGTTTGATGCTGTCTTGGCAGCCTGCAAGTATGTATTTGCCAGCAGCAGCTGCACAGTGAGGACTTTGGGATCGGGAGACATGAAACCAAATCCTTTCTTTGTAATGGCTATTAAACTGAACAGTGTTGAAGAAACCACACTGGGCTGGAGTTTGCACCGAGAGCGGGAACAGAGAGTGCTTTGATGTGCTGAGCCGAACTTACGGGCCGATGGGCAGGGTCCTTCCTCTGTGATCCAGGCCTCCGGGTCCCCAGATCTCGTTGTCCATCGTCTCGGTGCCCAGGTTTCCACTCTCGCCAACAAACAGGCTGTTCTTGATTTCTTGCTTTGAGCCGTCATCATGAGGGAAAGTCCCGCCACTGGGAAGGAAGGGCTGGAGGTGAAGGGGCTGCTCACAGCCACCCCCACCAGCTGTGCCCCAGGCTGCAGCACAGCCTGCCCCACACTTACCTGGCCAAGGTCAGGCCAATGCCATTGTCAGCGAACCTGCAAAGAGAAGGGGGATGCTTCAGAAGAGGTTTGGGGTTTCTTTTTCATGTCAAACTAAAGTAACCAAACCAATTAGCTGGAGGTCAGCAGGGCTTAATTACTGAACAGTGCCCATGGGGAGGCTCAGCCTTGTCCAGATTTGTTCCCTGTCTAGTTTTGGAAGATTTTTTGGCACATCTTGCAGTATATGCAGATCATATGAAGCAGCAGACATGCACCTGATTGCTCGAAGCTGAGGTTAAGCCGGTGTGATCATTGGGCATAGTTTACTTGTCTGATAAAGCTTTTTTCCCTGTGTCTAATGACCATGCTCTTTTCACTGTTAGGTAGAAAGATCATGCTTATCTCTCACTCTAATTGGCTTTTATTATTTAATAGTGCTTTGCCTTAATGTGCACCTCTGTGCTCCTCCATGTTCATGTATCACATACTGCTTCCATGAAATAACTTTACAAGAGGAACTGTTATTAAAACAGAGAAGCCTGGCTTGTCTTTCATCAACGGGAAGATAGAGATCAGATCTTGCTTATTAAAAAGAAAAAAAAAAGATTAAAATGTCTTTCCATTTTGCTGAAATTCCAAAGCTTTTAGATGAGATAAATAATCACAACTGCCGGTCTGTGACTCCTGCTTATAGGAAGACTACAATTAATATGATAGCATGAGTAAGTCTTGATGGTATCTTCACGTCGGTGTCACTCTTAACACATCTGTCACTGATCTCAGCAAAAACAGGAGTGGAGAGCCCGCAGCAGAATGAAACCCAGCCTTGTCCTGTTTCTGTCTGTAGGTGGCAGCCCTTTACACGCTATCGCCTCCCCTTGCCTTTCTCCAGCCCCATGAACGCACTCTGCAGTTTACATACTGCATGCCACATTAACATTTGGTTTGTTAATGTAACACATAAGTCTTTCTGTAGCAATAGAAAAGGAAATTACTGTGGCTATAAAGACCATTACAGTTTGATGACTGCTTCCTCGAATTCACATACACTCATAGGTTGGGAAACAGATGAAGTACTCAGTCTTCCAGCAACCTCCATACGCTGCATGCGCTCCATAAGCAATGTCAATGTCTCAATGACATGAATGTGATCTGCGAAGACAACTCTTGCAGGCCATGAAGTGTGCTGGATACTTCTGGTTCATAATTTCATAAGAAGCACAAATCGTATTACTTATTATTACATTTCTGACCGTTCTGCTACAGTCTCACTCTCACCAACCTGACCCATCGCTAGAGCCGCTTATACCACCAGGTGCTTTAAGAGGTTTGGGTCACTCAAAGGTAAGGCAGCTCTGGCCAGGAACTGGACACCAGATAACGGTGTGACAGCTATTTCTACAGGAGTTATCACAATATGCCTTGTAAAGTAGCTTTTTCCTTTTTCTCCTCTTTCTTCATGGAGGTTGGTATCAAGAGCCTGGCTCAGCAAAAGAAACTGTAGAAGATCATCTGGTTTCAAGTGCAAAACAAGTATCTGTTCTGACCAGTGCAGGAAACAGCCTTCAAAGAGCAGAACACGCGCTTGTCCAGTCTCTCTCCCTTGCTGGTATGATGCATAGTTTTATGTCTGCTTCATTGGTACTCGCTTATTCAGCATAACAGTGAACCACATAAAACTGATCTGTGACCAGGCTTAGTCAGGGAAGGTGGTGGATTTTGCCGCTTTCTTTTCAAAGCACCTCGTTTTTCATGTAAAAAAAAATCAGTTTTTATTTTTAATTATTTGCATCTGCATCTGTGTCTCTGTGTATGTAACCATTTTTGAACGCTCGTTAGCATCACACAGAGAAACAATCGGAGGGATCTTCAGTTCAGACAAAGCAGGTTTTGTTTGTGTAAAATAATGCCTGTGTTTACTTAACGTTTCATCTTTATTTCAATCTTGGCCATACGGAAGGTGCAAAGCAATATAAATAGTCTGAACCACAGCTATGCTCGCCATAAACACCAGTCTGAACTCTGAGAGTTGAAATAAGGCAAAACTCACTGGCAGTTGTCCAGCCACACATCTCCACCCCGCAGCCAGGCCCCGTGATCCTGATTCTTGTAGGCAATAAAGCGCTCAATTATTGCAGGTTCCCTGGGCTTCAAAGGATCGGCATCTTTGTGTGGGCTGTATCTGCAACCAGAAAGAGAGAAGAAAGGTTGGCGAGGGAAGGTAGCCTTGCTCGGTGCACGGCCCTGCTAAACATCTGGTTTCTGCTAACTCGGGAACAGCTTTGGGACAACAGTCCATCCAAGTAGCGTGTCTCGTCAAGCAGCGATGGCCAGACCCAACTGCCAAGGGAAGGATGGTCCAGGCGAGGCAGTTGTAAAGACCCGCTCCAAGTTTCCTTTCACCTTTCCATTATTGTATTGCTGATACACTGCTGAAAGCACGGAAAGTTTATTATTGCTCCCAAAAGTCCGAGATATTTTTTAATCCCTTACTGTTATCCTTTAGCATATTCCTGTTATTTAGATAAATATCCTTTTGTTTTCCCTTTTGAATTCTTATCTCCTAACCTTGGCTATATTGTGGCAATGAGTACCACTGCCAATTTTTCCTTGCTGTGGAAAGGAATGAAAACATCTTGGAGAGGGGCTGAGAGTATGTCCCTTACTATTCCCACTCTGCATTACCCAGGACACATGTACAAGATTTATTAACTCTGAAGTTCTCAAGTAGGATGAAATACTGACCCGATGCAGGGAAAAAGCAGACACAAGTGGGAGCTGCAGCAACGTGTGCCCTCAGCTGCTGCTTGTCAGCCACCGCTATTGCCACAGGATCCGAGCAAGGCTCTGGCTCGCCAGGGTGATGCTGAGCTTCACTGTCATTTACCCGGTCCTGAGGCACAGCTCTCCCTTTTGCTACTGAAGGAGCATCTTCCATCATACTACGCAGCTTAGAAAAGCTGACAGATGAGTATACAACTCAGTGCCAGCAACGGATGGTCCAGAGATTAAAATTCATGCCTCAACAATGGGTAGCGAGGCCAAGCTGTCAAATCGCTAACAGATATTCAATAGCGCTTTGCTTTGCTTAATAAGCCATCATATCAATCTAAAACTGAGCATCAGGCTGATAGGGTTCCAGTAAATGAATATTGCTTTGGCAGCTTCATCGCTGTGCATTTGCTTTCAGAGAGAGATTTAGTATCAGCCCTTGTGAATTCCCCAGACATTGTTAAATACAGATATTTTGAGATAGATTCCAGTTTCATTCACATCCATGTGTAACTAAAGAAACACTACAGAGTACAGAATTTGGCAGAGATATTTAATGCTGTAACAGGATGCAGAATAATCTCTCCAACTCTGTAACTGCCCAGCCTACCTCAAAGTTTGCCCCAGCCATCCCAGCCATAATCATTTATTCAGTCTTGACACACGAAAAGTGGAAAACGGTATAAATAATCTGAGCCGCAGCCTGTGCTGGTGGGTAATCCCCGAGCATAAACATGACTGCATTATGAATTGCTTGGCTTCCAGGGGTCATTCCTGCCCTTGTATGGCAAGGGACAAATTGCCTTGTGTAATCACTTACTGTGCCTATGGCAGCAGGCAGTTTCCCAAGACACGTGTTCAGCTATATGGTTTTCCATATGCTGCTATATGGCAGCATCAGGCTCTCAAGAGAATATGGAGGTACTTGCAGAGCAGGCTGGTTTTAATAAATTATTTTTTAGCAGTTACTTTTATCATTGAATAAATAATGTAAATAATATTCACTTTTTAACATCTTTTAGCATCAGCTGCTAGCAGGGCACTGGGGTGATGTGGATCACAGATAACCAATAGCCGAGCTGCTGGCTGGGTTCTCCCGGGGAGGAGCCAATCTCACCCTTGCAATGCTGGCCCAGTGCGTGACTACAGCCATCTGGGTAACCCACACCCCAGAGATGGAAAGGAGAAAAGGAAAAAATGCTCATTTTTCCCTGCTGAGCAGAGGTTTTCAGCAGGTTCCTCCTCCCTACGTGGTTTCTTCTGTCAAGAAAACCAGTAATGGAGGAACACAGGTTGGGTGCAACTGGAGGCAATGGGTCTGTCAGGAAAGAAAACTATTAAATTTGGGAATATTTAAGTTATTTTCTCTCCCTGGGGTTGGTAACTAAGTTAACAGCCAGACTCAATCTCTAATGAGATAAAAGGGTACACATGCAGTCTTTACGCTATTACACTTGGGTGCCCGAGAAGCCCTCTGCTTATATCAGCCTCCTCACTGGGGTCAGCTTTGGGGAAAGAGTGGGGATTCTCAGAAGCCACCAGCTCACAGTAGGTCTGTCGATATGATGTGCTGTCTGGAGTGGTTTCCAGTATTTTTAAATTACTCCATTATGCCACACAGAGGTGGTGCACTGCAGCAGGAATGAAGGGTCACTCTGTGTATTTAATTGTTAATTATTATTGCAGTGTCAGATTTGGAACTGGTCAGAAATTTTAAATCGAAGTGTGAAATCTGTCGCATAAGCTCTCCCTGTTCAAGCACGTCCTAAATGAATGAATCAAGAGCAAGGACAAAACCAGAAGGGTGTGGGTGCTGGGCATCCCTTAGGAAGGGGAACGGAGAAGATGAAGTTAGAAAGTTGTAAATGTAAGTGAAGACCTTTCCTCAATAGCAGCCACCCTGAAGGGATAGCAGTGATTCCTGTCAGCTTCCTTGGGGGCAATTTCAGAGCTTTCAGTCAGTGCTATAGAGAAGTCTTTTCCAAACCAAACTGTGCAAAACACTTTACCTCCCAGAAATCAGTGTCAGGATAGGTCTTTTGTCCTTGGCTGAGGCTGGAGTGGTTTTGACGCCATTATCAATGATCATTCCAGCCTAAAAGAAAAGAGAAATGCAATATTACAGTATATTTATGTAATCTACAGGTCTTTCCATCTCCAGGCTCTGCCTCCAATTGTTCTAAACTCAAGTCAGTCACACGATCCTAACAACTGCTTCTTTCAGTAGCTTGTGAAACAGAGGGCTGCCAGGACTATCCAAAATTGCATATACCCCCAAACTTGCTGCAAGTTTCCAGAAACTGCACCTCTCTTGTAACTGCATGTGTCCCCATACACACAAACACCCTGCTGCAGCCTGAAGCCCTCAGTGACAGTAACACACAGCCCTACCACATGGCATGCTAAGGGTAAATAAGTAAAGAGAAGGCGATTAGACACAGTGGCCTGTATTTATCCCTCTAGAAGCTGTTCAGTTAATTGCTAACATTGGCAGTTGAGCTCTATAATTAGACAAGCTGCCAATAGATGCTCCTGGAGGCACTATTTTAGGAGTGCAGAAGCAGAGAAGCAGCCTGAGCAGAGGGAAGAGCCTCTGCAAATGCCCAAGAGCCAAGCGTAGCGGGTGCTGGCTGACTCGGAGAGCTCCCACGCCAGCACGCAAGCTGCTTTATCTGCAGACACAAACAAGCTTGCAGCAACTCCGAGTGAAACAGAAAGCACAGGCACTAATAGCTTGCAGACCCAAAGAGCTGGAGCAAGAAGACGGTGTTTTTTCCGAGGGCAGCGTTCCCGTTGCGTGCAGACTCACCCGGTAGTTGGAATGCGCGCGGTTGTTGGAGAATTTCCCCATCGGCATGTGCTCGGAGTAGCCAGGGGAATACATGCCCGCTGAGGGCCCCGTCGGCACGTGGTGGAGAACAAACCAAAAGCCTGTTTCCTGAGAAAAAGAATGGACAACTGAGCCTTTGCTTGAACTTCTTTGCTGGTCTACATTAGCCCAAGGATTTATCAGAAAAGCCACAAGACATAAGCCAGAAGATTTCAGGACAAATCACAGCTAGCAGCGTTGACCTGTATAACTATATGCAGCAAAGCGTTTAACACACACATACATTCACATTCACACTCCCAAACTAGCATCTTCAAGGTGCCTTAAGGTCTGACATCTATATTGAAGCTGTAAGTGAGACTTTATAATTCCATCACACACACACACATACACTGATGTCCTCCTATGACTGCATGCGCAGGTCTTAAAAATCAGATTGTTTTTATTTAGTTGCCTAAAAATGTATCTAGGAGCCTGAATCTAGGTACTGAGATTTGGAAGCTTTGGGAAGACCACATTCCTTTTGTTTAAGGCTTGATTTTCTGGTTTATTTGTCTTAGTAGGAAAATAAAGGCTCCTGATGTGACCAAGAATTCCTGTGGAATTAGCATCAGTGCTGATTGAAATTTCAGAGCACCATTACTGTACTGCAATCAACAGAATCAGTGCCAAAGACTTCACTGGGACTCCACAGTCACATTTATTTAATTTATTCAGGCTGCACACTGTGCAAAGGCTGGGAATTTTTGTTAAAGCCATCCAGCTCTAGAAACAGCAAGTGACAAGAGTGTGGAGCAAAAGGAAAAGCATTATATTTTATTGGCGGCACTAGCCATATTAATATATGTCTCGATCTAGCAGTTTCGAAAAATGCCTGAGTAACAGAAGCAGGTTTTATTCCAGCAAGAGCCTCAGCCTTGCAGGGCTGTAACCAGTCTGAGTTGTTACCAAATAAGAAACTTCTGCACTCACTTCAGATCCCGCAGCTGCACAGTTTATAAGGTTGTTGTGGGGGTTGGCTATCCAGAAGGTGGATACAGCGCTGCAGGTCAGGAAAACAAAGAATAACATGAAAATTACACTTCGAGCACACACCAGAGTCACCCATCAACTCCCCCTAGAACAGGCAGGGCCGATAACTCCCTAGATAAGGGGTCCTGCCTAGGGGGCAAAGGGAATGGGTGGTTTTTTTCCTTTCTCTTCTCACACCACGTGTGTCCTCTGCAGTTTGACAGAGAGCATGCCCTTATCTTTTAAAACCCCAAGTATTAAATGAGGAATTTCGACTGCAATTCCAAGCCTGCTATGAAGCTGTCAGATGTCAGTCATGTTTTATGATAAGGTAAATATGTTGTTGCACAAGTCACAGAAAAGAACTTTGCTCCCAAATAAGCCCTCATGTTCATTAGAGACTCGTTTAATCAAGCGACCCAAAGAATTGCCTCTTAAGGGCTTTCCAAGTGTACCCTGGTACCTGCCTTTTCTAAGAGCTGCTGTGATTCATTAACTTTATTTGCTCCCACCCTCCTATGCATTTATTTTGGGACAAAAGGACTCCATCTGTCTAATGCACGTAAAAGACTCTTAATTGAAAGATTCCCATCAAGGAGGAAAGACCAATCCATCACTGTCCGTCCTGTGACATACAGCATTCATTAACCAACAGGCACATGAACTTTGGGAGGAAAACATCCAGCGCTTACGACCAGCAGACTGGCTCCCTAAATTTGCTGGGTGAGATCCACCCTCCTGCAGGGGATGAACCTACGGAACCCTTATGTCTGTTTTAATCTTGCTATGAAGGACTTCACGGGGGCTTTAGGCCAACTGATTTTGCTAGCCTAAGATGAAGTTCTATTTGTGCGACTTTATCATGAAAACATACCAAAATTTTTCTATTTTAGGCATGGGACTAGCCTAGAAAGAAACAATTTGAGATTATTTACAGACTACCTCCTGCTGCATGGGCAAGGGCACAGACAGTGTATTTCCACAGTGACCTGTCTTTCCGCCCAATCCCGTTCCTCAGAGCCACGTCGCTTGGGCAGGTTACTGTGTCATTTGGCACAATCCTATTGTCTTAATTTCTGGCAGCGGCTGCCTGCCTGCCTGCCTCTTCCAAGCCGACGGAGCTGCAGCCGGTGCTCGTCCCTCGTCCCTGTGCTAGGGGCCTTGGCCCCAGCTCCAGGGGTAGCGTTAGCGTGCTCAAGGACTTGCAGGCTAGATGAGCCCGGTGAAAAACAAAGCTATTTTTCTCATCAGACCTTGAATTCTTTTATAAAAGAAGGCATGGCAGATGAAAGTACAGTAGGACCTGTTCATTAGACCCCTGCCTACCATTCCTAGCGGTTTTTCATATAACAATCTTCAAAATGACACAAAATATGTCCCTCTGACTATTAAATGGATTATCAGTGGAAAATGAGGACAATGGCTGATTAACTCTTATTTTATGAATGGAGACATTAAGTGTAATTTATAAACAAACACAGATGTGAAAAAGAGCCTTGTATGAATTCATCTCTTTCCCTTGCCAAACTAAAAAGCTAAAAATATGTTTCTTTGGACAAAACCCCAGTTTGTTCTGAGGACAGAATGGGTGATACTGATACAGTCTCAGCAGATTGAGAGTATTTCCAAATAAAAGAAAACCCCTGAAGATTTTTAGCTGCTAGGCATCAATCAGCTTCTAAGGGTCTTATTTTCAGGATGGAAGTCTGGCTCCAGAGACTTCCTCATTGACTTTTTGTGGGTCAGAAATCTAGCTCTTTTTTTTTACTTTAGATTGCCTCCTCCTCTCCAACTACAGCAGAATAAAATCCTGGTGAAAGATATGGACCATGGGCAGAAGCGTTCCTATATCCCAGCAGCTTCAACACAGCACCAACGGTCCATGGTCTCAGGACAAATCTTCACTGTGGAAGACCTCCCACTCTGTTGCACAGGGGTCTTGTCCTCAAGATGATCCACCATCAATTTTAAACTCTTAAAGGCAAGCTTGACTTCCAGCTTTTAATGGGAAACACTCTGAAAACAACGTGGTTCCACAGATCTGCTCCAAACCACTTGCTGTGCTCTCTGGACTACAGCTGGGGATCTGTTTGCTTAGCTGCTAAGTGCACAGGTTTTACTTTAGAAGTTTAGTACCCTCTCAAGAAGAGCTGGGGGGATAGGGGAAGAAAAAGAAAGCTATTTAGCTTCCTGATATGCATCAAAAAGAGTAGTTTCCCTGAACAGCCAGTAATTACCAATGAAATCATATTCCTAGATTCTCCACCTTGATTTTGGGGCAGCAAAATAGCTAGAAATTCAAGGAAAGAAGGGCTAGAATGGCCTTCAGGAGTCAGTGAGTCCATGCCCTGCCTTATGACAGAGTCAACTAAAACCACAATATTTGTGACTGGCATTTCTCTAACCTGTGCTTAAAAATTACTGCTAATGAAGAAGCCATGAATTCCTCTTAAAAAAATTCTAATGCTTAATTGTGTGGCCAAGCTGGTTGTGTTTCTTCTATACTTCACCTGAATTTCTTCCTACAAGGCAACAGAAATACAAAAAAACTTGTAAAATCCCTTCTTATTGCAAATGCTTCTATAATCCTCATCAAAACCTCAGCTGGCAGATCTGCAAGGACACTTAGATGAAAGGATCTTGCGAAAAGGGAGATGAAAGGCATTCAGCATTTTTCATGTTTAATACAGTGTTTGTGGCAAATAGAAATTTGGAGAAGTTCTCATGGAAACATTTTCATAAGCTCATGTATAGACAGGCTAGTAGAGATCCAATGGGTGTATACAGTCTTTGATCTTTTATTGGCAAGTTCCAATTCTGTGCTAAACTGCATTTATTATATCACTTTGGTTTCACTCCACAGTTCGGGCAGACTGTGACAAATGAGTGCATAACGCCAATGCTGTACCATTAAACAGTATCTGTTCTTTGCAAATAATGACTTCTGAATTAATGGGAGTATTTTCAAAATTAGCTACCATTTTACATGAGCATGGATATCAGAACCCAGCGCATTTTGAACTCAGCAACTTTTTGCTGAGCCATTGGGATCAAGACTCCATAAGGCAGAAGGCATCACTATGTACTTTGAAAGAGAGATTTTCAATACCTGAGGTAGCAACCATCTTAACTGACTTTATGCTAAAAATGAAAATTACGCTCTAGGTGTGCAGGCATCGGAATAGCACAAGTATAAAAGATCCCGAGGAGACTGCTCTCCCAACTTTTGGGGCATGCAGCCCAGACCTCTGCAGAGGACTACATAATCATATACATGTAGTTCTATCTTCTGTGGCTAACTCCTGCAAAGAAAAGAAAGTAGAAAAGGAAGGCTCCCACTCACCTACAGTCCTGCCTGGGTTTAGGGATGTACCCTGGGTAAGCACCCTCCGTGATCAGCTTGCACATCCTGCTGTCTCGGTCGGAGGGGAGCAGAGTGCTAGGCTTAACAAGCAGTCCAAGGCAGTGATCAAATGTGTTGCGCTCTTCTGGTCCATCCTCCGTAAAGAAGCAATGGCCCAGGGCATCATAACCCACAACATCCTTCACCTGCATGTAGAAAACAAAGGTCAGTGTTCAGGTTTCATGCTTCAGCCACTGCATAATAAGAAGAAACTTTACAGCAATGTCACGTAGGAACCTCAGTACCCTTTTGAACTCAGGGTATATAAGCAAAAACAAAAGCAAGATCACTCTCTGCTCTTAAGAGCTTATAGTCTAAGCAATAACTCCAACACTTAAATTTAATTAGAATTTGTCATCACCTAGGAAATATTCATTCCATTCTTTTGCCTGCCTGTGAAATCAGAGACTGTCTTAGCATGAGGTTGGAAAATACATGGGGTGGGGGATGAATGGAGGATGTTAGATGTTCAAATCACATCTGGGCTCATTCATCTTCACGTGGAGTTACATGAACAGCTACATAAAATGCATCTGAAAAATGCAGCTGAGCTGAAAAAATATTTTTTCAGGCTATCAGAGAGGCGGCAAGTTGTTTTCCAGACAGGCTGGCTTGTTTTAGGTTTGACCTGATCCTTTTTTTCCAAGTTGTTGACAGAAGCTTTACTTGACCCTGAGACAAATCAGCTGGTGTTAATCAGGGCTGTTCTGGTTTTGGTTTGAATGTTGTTAACATCGGGACACTGTTGTGTTGGACAGAAGAATACCCATCACCCCACTGAAAGATCTGAGAAAACAATTTCAGAGGCAGATACATGAATTCGAAGCCCAAGGCTAGGACTGGCTGGGAAACAACAGCCCTCAGACACACCGTGTCCAGCAAATCAGTTGTTAGTGGATATGTCTGGGATATGGAAAATTAATTTCAGGTCTCCATTGTCCAGGTGAAGTGCTGGGTCTCCTGAGCGCTCTCCTTGCTTTTCCCATCAGCCATCACCCATCAACCACCTTGGACTTAGGAAACCTTCCTGGCATAGCTTAGCCTGACACCGATGTGTTCCTACAAATGCTTCTGATGAAACAGTAATTGCCAATGGGCAAAAGACAATATTAAACTGGATAGAAGACCTATTCTTTACGGTGGCTTTGAGAGACCTGTGTACTCAAGTGCCTGAATTACTTTTGTAAACAGGCCTGAGATGACTCTGTCATCTTCATGCCTCATTCTCAAGGCAAGAGGCACCAATTTAAAAAAAAAAAAAATCCTAGGACTAGTGTTGAAATGATTACAAATATGTTTTCATATAAGAAAGAACACTTTGCTTGCCAAGTCTATTACAAGCTTACATCTGCACACACATCTATTATGTATCATCCATGTTCCAGTGTAAACACTCAAATCTCTGAACACGAGTCATCACAATAAATTAAACACAGCTAAAATGACCTGCAAAGTGGTGCATTCCTTTAAACTACTGCACCAAAGTTTACTGCTAACTTCCTCCATCTAATTAGATGAAAGCTTTTGCAAGGTCAAGACTTCTTTATTTAAGTGTAAAACTATGTATGTACTCCTTAGAAGCATGAGCTGTCCCAGCCTTGTGATTGTAAAGGTTTACAGGATAGGAGAACATTTCAGGAGAGTGATCTAGCTTCAGAAGAAGTTTTCTAACATGTAGAGAAAGTCTTAATCAGAGAGATGTGAGAATTGCACAGGAACTGCCACCGAAATGTATTACACACAGTAATATTTGAAAGACACATAAGTAATGGTGCTGTGACATTTAGATGACAGAGAAGGTTTCCTCAGAGAAATGTTAGCCACTTTGTATGACCATTTCTCTTTCCAGCCAGCAAAGCACTGCACCAGGACTGAGATATGAAAACCTGCAGTGAGCAGACCACAGCTGAGGCAAAGCCCACCTCTGTGCATGAGGAGTAACATTGCAGGAGAAGGCATCTCCCGGTTTGGTGAGAGAGGAGTGAAGCAGAGAGGAGTGTGCAGTGTCAGAGGGGCTCAGAGCCACCAAAAGCCCATTGTTCTCCTAACTCATCCCTGGAAGCCCACAGAACAACGCGGAGTTATCTGCCAGGGACTTGGTCCCTAATGTATTTGTCATCCTCTGTTTGATTAATTACTTTCCCCATATCTCATCTTTCGGTCAGTTCTGACTTCGTTTCCTGTGTGTGTTCTCATGCACTAGCCCAGTACTGAAAGGCTTGGATAGTAATTAAGATGCTTGTTCCAAAATAATTTTTCCAATGGATTTAATTTTTTATTTGATTAAAACTTTCCTAATAGTCCATAATCTTGCCTTAACCATGAGCAATTTATAGCCAGATAATGCCCTTCATGGTAAAATAACTGCTGTGTGTTATAACCGGATTACTGAAAGCAGATACCGCTGAAGCAGTTAGATACCAACCTCTTATTCCATGAAGTACAGCTCTCCCCTGAATTCTGCCTGACTGTTTATTGACCTCCATTTAATTTCTCTCCCCAATGGCTGTTTCTATTTTAGCTTGCACCCTGGGATACAGTGGAGAGAGTGGGAATCAGAGCAAAGTTTCATCCCTGGGATTGCAGTGGCGTAACTAGGTGGTTTTATGGCCAGTATATTAAAGAAAACATTGGGTAATTATTGCATTTTCAAACAATAATTATGGTGAGAAAATAATTCCTACAGATTTGTTTCCAGAAGGACCCTCTGTGCCTTCCAGCGAAGATGAATTTGCAGACAAGTGCAGAATAGCCCGTCAATGGAAGTGAGGTAATGTTGAGACAGTGACTTTTAGCACACTGTACAGACCCACAGAAAAACATTTCTGTCATCAGGAATAACTGGACACTTTTTTCTCCTAGTGTTTTCATTATGGGTATCTCTGAAGTGACATGAGAAAAGTGATAGCAAAGCAAGCAGGGAAGCCTGTATCTAAATTACCACCCTGCTTTAATGACAGTTAAAAATAACTAATGCCCCTCTCCCATTTGTTGAAGCATTTGCACAGGTACTCAACCACAGTCATGCAAGAAGCCTCTCTAATGGATCAATGTTAAGGACATCATTAAGTGTCAGTGTACTGAGGTTTAATAGCCCAGCTAGATTTTTTGTCTGGCTATTTCCAAAGTGTGGCTTGTGCACATCATCAGGCAAATTTTCCCTCAGTAAAGTATGCTTTGGATCTACCTGATCTCAGAGGGAATGAATGTTACCTGGAGAAAGACAGAGCTCATTGCTGTTTGCACAAATGGTGTCCATGCATGTAGAAACAGGCAATGTTGCCCAAGTAAGAAGATAATAGGCAACTAGGAAATGTATAGGACAACTATTGTAGTCATCAGCGACCCATATGGGTGTCTGGGAATATATCTGGGACAGAAGGAAGAGGAAAGGTAGGAAAATAGAGTCAGAAAGCAGATGAGGATATTGTGGTGGGAGCACCTGATGAATCAAGGCATGGAGCTGCTGACTGCAGATGTCTATCACAGAGCAATGAAACAACATTTAAGTGATGCAACCTTTGGAGCACATCCGTGATGCAACTGAACAAACTTGGTCAGATTGCTTTATTTCACTGGGGCTTTCTTTTCAGCTGTCAGTGATAATTATACAGTTAAAATAAAAATCAGGTGAAGTATTATGAGTAGAGTTTAGTATTCACACATTTTGATAAGCTCTATAATCAACAGAGATTAAATTCTTGACTAACGTTTCAAATTATAAATCCTAAATTCTAAGATTTCTCTTGGGTGCCTTGTCATGGAGGCAAAAATGGTCGTTTAGGGATTTGTGGCTGTTGAGTAACAGCGAGAGAATCAAGCTGCTTTCATCAGCTACATCAGCCTGTCTAAATTTCATCATGCCATCTTGGCTGGAAAAGCCTGAGCACATGGACCCCTATGCCATGGATCCCCTACAGCACAGTTGTCACTTGGAGAAAGCACAAGGGACAGACGTATTTCCAAATGCTCTATATGAACCCATCCATCTGACCGATAAGAAATGCCAGGCTGTGGGTATTTGGGTTGGCAAGGATTAATCAATAGGGAATGAAGATCTCACATTAGATCCAGAAGCAGGGCTTTAGCTGGTCTGCAGCTCATCAACAGCTGTGCAACCTCTGTGCAGCCAGAGAATGTGTTTATGGTGCCATTGGTAACAGCCCATGGTGGTGTGACAAATGAATCCTGCAACGCTGCCCTTCCGCTCTGCACGTTAATCATATACTGAGCCCCTGTACTGGGGACTTTGAATTGGGAAGATGCCATATGACCCTGAATGCCTTATATAATTTATATAGTAGAGTGTCTTTTTTCTTCAGAAGCCGTGTTCACTTGGTAGGTTTTTAGGATCGCGTTATAAACTTAGAAGGACAGAGGTCAAAACCAAAACCTCAGATTCATAAATAGCAGATAAAAGCTGCTCTGCTTCTGGACCTGCAATTTCAATGCCCTCTCTTCAACTTCTGTGCATTTTAATTATGCCTGTGACTTTCCCTTCCAATGTTGCTGGTTTTAGAGGTTGTAGCCTGCAGTCCTTGCCAAAAGGAAGACTGTAAGATGAAGCCCTCCATGTGCTGGAGTCAGTAAAGGAGGGAGCATTCATCAGCAAGTAAAGGTCAAAAATCATATCTTAGCGAGGTGTTGAAAGCAAATGCTATTCCCCAAATAAGTTCAAGGAAAAGGGATTCTTCCAGGCTCCTACTATCAGATGGTACAGCAACTTTAAAACAGTGGTATCAACTTCTAATGCACAGTGACCATTCAGGTTACAACTGCCAATGATATGCCCTGTTATATACGGTAGCAGGGCCCTTGACTATACAAATGCTCCTCTTCAGGGCTCTGATACACTTCTTTCTTGGTTTTGGAATACACTGCGATCTCACCGAATGGGTGAGAGTCCTTTGCTTACAGAAATCTTGCCATTTTGAGACTTCGTATTTGAACTGATAGAGACAACTGGAAAAGTTGTCTAACCTGATGTTTTTTTCACACCTGTAGTAACTCTGCTTTTGGGATAGATTTCTTCACATTTCCTGAATATGGGAACCCATCAGAGGTGGGTGCCAGTCTCCAGGATGCTCACTAAGGTAGTGTTGTTTTCCCTCTGCATCCTTACCCAAAAGAAGGTGGCACCCCTACATCTGGGAAGAATCTGACCGTGTTCTTGCCATCTCTGGTGTGCTGCAACTTGTCTCGTAAGCACACATAATTTTATAGATTTATCCTAAAGGATATCTTGTTTTGGAGAGCAACTCTGACAAATGATCTGTGAGTGCTTAATGTTGTGAACAGCATCGCAAAAGCAAACTTTTATGACAGAAAAGATGAAGCACACTTAAACCTTCTGATTATCCTCTTTAAATAGCAAGCTGTCTGTCTATGGATAGATCCAACTACTCGTTAGAGATGGGCTGGTCTGCAGACGTTGCTGCTCACAGACAAAAGCTCTGCCTGCTCTGAGTCACACACAGCCTACAGTGCCACAGCGGCCTCCTCCTTTTTCATGCAGGTTGAAATATGCCTGGAATATGTAGCCCCATAATCAGGATGGGGAGAAGAGTCAGAGACCAACTCTAACGAAAAAACACATCACCCTGCAATATTTAAGCTGTATTCATGCTACGAGGAAATATTTTGACTGGTTTCTAAGGTAGACATTGAGGCTTCTTACCAGTAAACCATTGGATCCATGGACTGTGACACAGCGGGAGAAGGTATGGTGGATGGAGACATCCTTCACGTACGTTGGAGGGTTGTAGCCTCCTTTCTCATCCACATCTCCAGCCATATGGAAGTGAATTGGGTAATGTCCCATTGTCTGCTGGCCCATATATTTCAATTCTAGACCTTCAATATGGGTAGCCTTAAAATCAAGACCAATCTGAAAAACAACAGAACATCAGTCAAGAAACATCAGAGACTGTTGAGGGCAAGAAGGAGGGGGAACACAGGGTTAGAGAGATTTACTGTGTGGAAGGGAGGGTTTGGCTGCAGGGTAAGGGAAAAAGGGTCATGGTGGCTAAGGGGACCATAGTTGCTCTGTGATCCCACCACTGCTGCCATGGTTACATTTGACTTAATTTTACAAGGAAACCCATTTGCATTTAATGTTTTCTGTGAGTTTCAGTCAGCTAGGCTCAAATCAAACTCCTGGGCTGAGCACCACCAGAATCTGGGGAAAACTGGGATTGGGATGTGGAGACTGTACTCTGACGGGCTGAGCACCAGCCTGGCTGGCTGAGCAAGCCCCTGGTCTGCAGGGGTGTGAGGTGCACTTCAAAGCCAAGGGCCAGGCAGCAGCAGTGAGGTGGATCTGCTGCACTGTGGGGAGAGGCTGTTTTCTCAGCAGCTGACATGAGGAATTTTTCCTTTCCTGGCTTCCTTGGTATGTGAAGGTGTGGCTGGGCAAAGGAAAGTGCAAGGAGAGGGCTCCAGCCCTACCTTGATGTGTCCCCCAAAGGTGTCGAAATCAAAGAAGGAGCATAACTTGCTGCTGTACTCATAGCACTGCCCCTCCATCTCGCCCATCACCACGACGTTGCGGCTCAGCAGCCCCACTTCTGCCCGCATGTCAACGCCATCAACGACTTCGCCAATGTGGAGGTATGTTGCTTTCCCTAAAAGAACAAGATCCAGTTTCAGGGTTAATCTGCCAACGCTGCTGGTTTCCCCTTGTGCTTCCTGTGGTGGAGTTGGCTTGATAATGAAAGGAGCAACTGAGTCAGCAAAAAACTGTTGGCCGACTCCTCAAAGGAGGGAAGGCTGGAGCACAGGTGCCACCCAAGGTCTTGCTGAGATATTTGCAAGAGAGGAAGTGGGAATTTTGGTCTTTAGGTTGCTTCATTTAGCCAGGGAGTTAAACCAACAGTCTGCTAAACAAAACACATTTCCTACCTTGACAAAGGACTGAGATCACCCAAGAACTTTTTACTTTGGATAACAATCAGCTGTGTATGAACATCCAATACAAAGAAAAATGATGATGTAGCTACTGAGGTGTCTAAATCCCCAAGGTTAGCACAGCACTTCCTAGAGTGAGACACCAGGAGCTGCTCAGATCCTACAGCACTGCTCACAGGCGAGCATCAGTCTGATTCTGCTAACGCTACAGCTGTTAATCTAAGCAAGGAGAGGACTGGGCAGAAAGCCTTGTGGAAATTGTGGCTTGGGACAATTGCAACCCCTCATCCAGCTTGTGGGCTGCAAAACCTCCTGTTGCCTGCCCTCCCAAACCTCTCAATTTTAGATCCGCCCGCACACCTCCAACTTGCTCTCAAGGCTTCCCTCTGCCCTGGTGCAGTCGGAGTCGATGGGATCTTCCGTCTACCCCATTCCACATCTCCTTTTGCCAAGCCAGGTTGCTCAGAACCTCCTCCACAGACACACCTGGCTCCATGGAGGGGTTAAAAGCACAGAAATCCTTCCCTGACCTGACCAGAAAGGGGTGAAGTCCAGGCAGTGCGGATGTCTAGAAAGCAAAATAATCTCTTTGCTGTAATTTCATTCAAACATATTCATACTCCCTCCTTCCTTCCGCGGCTTTCTGCAGAGAATGCAGTCGGGAAAAGGTTCATCTTACTGACTACATTCTGTATTATTCCAGTAAAAATAAGTAATAAACTCTTTAAGTAAACACTGAACTTTAAGGAATGCTACACTTGCATGTATTTAATTTCAATGGAATCATTCAAAGCAGTAATTAGAAACAAATGGCAAGCCTGAAGCCTGGCTATCGCTGCGAAGCACTTTATGCTTAAGCAGAGGTGCCAAGTCGAGGGGAGGATTTTGAACATTGAAACAGTCTTGTTTTTAACCAAACCACGATGCTTTGACTTTTTATAACAAAGACAAGCAAACACCATTCGCTTCCTCTCTCTCCTGGAGCTGGGAGCAATGCAGTTCAATGGTAATACCGGGATTTGGGAAGGGTGAGTGCCCCACCTTGCTCCAAGACTGCTGTGTTCATGCTGCTACGTCTGCCCTCTGTCTTGGCACCTCCGTGTTGAAAATAATGTGATCACGTGAATCGCACTGTTAACTAGAGGAGTGGTGATGGCAGGACAGGTGGATGCTTTTACTTGGGGCTGCGGTGGGAAGATGAGGCTCCTCCGAGCTCCATGCTCAGCCCCAGAAACTAGGGGCTGCAAGGGGTCAGGGGTTTGCACCTAGCCCACGTTTGCAATTGCCTCCCTAGAAGGACCTTGGGCTTTCCTGGGTTGTTGCTCTGAAGCCAGGGAGCCTCATCAGGTGTGTGGCCAAAACCAGACCCAGTGAGTCCAAAAAGCAGCTTCTCTTCCTTTATTCACATGCATTAAAAAAGCTGCTGCGGTGAGTGTCCTCCATACGAGGATACTCTGTGCTGGACTCTTGAGTGAGTCTGCTAAGCAACACAGCTCCTCATTATGAAACTGGTTTTAAGCTGTTATTTTCCAGTTTCCCCCGGAGCTGACCTTTCCTTGATTTACTGAAATGCAGGAAGAAGTTCAGATAATCATAAGAACATCCTATTTCAAGCCACATCTCCAGGATTTGTAGCAGTGAAATTAGATAGGCAGTTTTGTTATTCATGCGCTGAGCTCTAGAATAATAAATGTCATGCTTGCATGTATTTAATTTAATTTAACACCAGTCCAGACATGCAAAATAGTGTAAGCACTGACAGGAATGTTAAATACAGACTAACCAGTTTCTAAATATAACTTCTTGGGTGCATGTTTTTCACTTTGTGCTTTTGCTGACTTGACTTGTTTGGAGATAAAAGGAGAGATGGAAAGCAATTCCCTTCCAAGTAAAAGTGGATTTTGAATAATAGCTCCTTTAACAGAGTTTTGAAAACCAAATCTCTCCTCAAGACAGCCAGAAATTCAAGCTCCCCATGGCAATGGGGCCGTGCTGACAGGAGACAAACCCTGGCACGGGAGCCCTCAGGTGCTGTAAATGCCACTGGAAACCGGCATCCCAGCACTGGGCACTTCCCACAGGGCTGGGAGAACCACGATAGACATGTGGCACTTTGAGGGGAGCCACCGGGGCATATTTAGTGATGGGCAAGAAAAAAAAAAAAAAACAACAACAAAAGAGGCTGCTCCGTGGTGAGTTCAGGGAGTTCACATGGGGACAGGAGCTGAAGCTAGGCTGCTGTTCACAGCCAGCACGTGGAGCCTTCCCAGGGAGCAGCCACAATATCTGAGACCCTGGGCACTGACCATGGGCAAACCCAAGCCAAGGGTTTGCAAACCGGCCCTGAAGTGGTTTGATACTAAAAAGGCAACACTGTGCTTTGAACATGGGAGGAATGTGTCTGCTGCTTCAGCATCAAAGCCAATGCCTGTGATTGCCCAACCGCTAACAAACCCGGGGGCCACTGATTCACCATCTCCTCCTTTGGGCTCCTTTGCTGCATCCCGCACGGACAGATGTTGCCTCGCCAGAACGCCAGGCTTGTGCCATGTTATAATCTCAACCAAACAAAGCCTTGCAATGACACATATTACATCTTCCCACAACAGGCCTGTGTGATGGACTGGGAAAAACACCCTGGGTTTGCCGCTCTATTTGTCATACTGGTGCCTCCAGTTAGCAAAATGTAAATTCACAAGGAACAACTCCTTTAATGTGTGGGCTTGCCTGGTAGAAGTCTTGATTCAGCAAAAGATGAACACATTTCCATGCTTACTCAAGACAGTTACTATTAAAGTCACCAGTTGTTGGTAAAGACAAGGTAATTATTAAAAGAAAATATGCGTTAAGATAAACATAGGTGATCCACTAATCAAGGGCACGCTTATGTCAACATAGCAATTCAAAGCAGAGTCTCTCCAAACTCTACAAAGCTCCAGGAAAACCTGCTGTACTTGAACCTAGCTATAAAACCTGGGTTGCAGGCCTTATCAAACCTAGGAAGGGTGGAATTTTAAAACTATTTCAGCTGCTACAGATGTGGAAGGGTCCTCAGCTCTGGCAAGTTACACAGATGTCTCTGAAAACCCTCCCACATACACTCATGGATCTGTAAATGCCCTGGCTCTAAATGACACAAACTGCTAAATCTCCCTTTCAGAAGTGAAAGAGGTACTTGAAGGTCTAGGTTTGGTGAAGATAAAGTGGAGCTAGGATGCTCCTGGATTATTTTTGTTTTTCCTCTAAAGAGTCTTTTGTACTCCTTTGGCCTCTCTAAGGCTAAGACCTTCTCTCTCATGGTCTTTCCTGACCAACAGTTTTTAAAGAAATGTTAAACACAAACTTGTCTGTTCAAATCATGTAATCCAGTGACAGTGAATCCTTCAGGGCGTTTTTAAAATCACTGCAACTCATTGTAGATGCCAGCCCAGCCCTCTGTCAGATTTAGCATTTTTGCCCAACATTTGTCATCACTGGTGGTAATGCCCCTATTGCTTATATTTAATAACCAACAAATGTTCACACAGGCATCCTGTCAAATCCTCATTATTCTGAATTATCTTGATGAGGTTTGCTATTGCATCCCTAAGCCGCAAGCCTGTAACGCAATGCAGCATGGTTTGGATGAGCTGACCAGCTTCTTGAGTCATGCAGTACAACCTGATGTCTTAATGATCAAATACTCCTCGAATTCACAACTTTTACATGGAAAATTAAGTTTCCAGACATTACGCAGAAAGGATGCAACTTTATAAGGAGTTCCAGTTTCCTGCTGGGTAACATCCTATTATACCCTTCATCCCTTTTCTCCTTCAAGATCCTGCACAGTGTCCCACAAAGGTTGGAAATACACCCTCAGTTGTAGGAGTATGAAGACTCTTGAGTTCATGCAGATATTATTAGGTCTATGCTTAAATGCTGCATTGGATCAAAGCCTCTGTAGCTGTTTGGTTTCAAGGCTGAAATGAGTGGATCTTACTGCTGCAGATAGGTGCAACAGCAGGACTGATGCGAATTAAGGGCAATGCATCTGCTTATGCTGGCTTTAACTGAGCACTGAGAGGTCTCTGCAAGGTCTGTTAGTGTTTTATCCCAATGGCAGTGTCACGCTCTTTCCTAAACCCACTCCTGTCCCATGCCCTCTTTCTGCAGCAGCTACTCGGCAATCTACTGACATACTTCTGTAAAAGCTAGGTTTTCCCCTCCTGACCTTCCAGTTCTTCCTCTCCTTATCCTGAAATACAAGTTCTTGCAGCTGGGATGGGAAGATTAGGCAGGTCTGCTGGACAAGCAGATCAAATCCCTTTTTAAATCAGGCTCAAACTCAATCCTTCCAAACCGCCGTGTAAAATTATGTTTCTTTCAACTCTGCTTCTAGGGAGTGCCCAAAGGTAGAAGAGTGAGCTCTGAAAGATTGTTTGAAAGGGCCATTTCATGACATTTCCTGCCCAGCCCTCAAGCAACGGGGTTGCCTTAAAAAAAGAGCTTCTGGCAAGTTTCAGCCAAAATGATGCCAACTTCTGAATAGAACCCCCTAAATCTCTAAGAGCATCTGAATTTTGATAGTGGAGTAACTTCTCCCATCCGTACAGCACAAGATGAATGGTGACACAGGCTGTGAAGTTGTTAGACAACCAAGTACTTACATTTTAAATTCAAAGCTCTCTGCATGAACAAGATCTCAGTAAATTCCGTATCTCTATAGTATTCACAATCCAACAAGCAGGATTTAAGAGATGTGTACTTGTAATCATAGATGCACCAGTATAATTGGGATAATTGGAGTAATTATGCCAGGCACAGTTAGTTTTTTCATACTGTATCAAGAGCATATAGGAGCACAAAAGAGCATTTCATCATTTTTGTTCCATGGTGAAACTTATCAGCATTGGTAGTAACTTCATACAGAGCAACCAAGATGCAGATAAGACTTGTTTCCCAGGGAAACTAGACAAAATACTTGATCTTTCCTACTATCCAGTTCTATCATAACAACACAACCCTTCCTTCCTTCCTTCCTCCTCCCTCCCTCTGCCCTGTACAGTCGCCCCTCCCCAGGCCTTGTGAAGTTAGAAGATCAAACAGTTTTAATCTGTTCCCACAGAGAAAATAATCTAGGCACAAAAATGACAAGCGAAAAAAAGTTAAACAAAGGAGGCGAGCGGAGAAAAAAGTTCCATTTAAGTAAGCGACCATTTGACGGGGAGCAGGACCCGCAGAACCAAGTCCTCATGCAAACGGCGCTTACTCATGGGAGCAGCAGTTTTGACATTAGTGTAATTCCTCCAGTAAAAGAGTGCACGAGATGAGTACCTGGGAGCCCTCCCTCACTTTCTGCACTGAGATTTGCAGAAGTCCACAGTCAGACATCTAAATCCTAATAAAACCTGATGGGAATTTAGTATTAACTCTCTTAAGCTGTTTTGAAAAGACCAGCCTCTAGTCAATCCATTTCTAGCAAGTAAAACAAGTAAGAGTTTTCAGCAGGAAGTATCAAATATAAATAGGACATGAGCTAATGAGTTTGACTTATTTGGCACAATGCACTAAACCATGTCTATTAAAATATTATTAAACGATGAGAGCATCAATTATAATTAAACCTTGGTATGCCAAGTGGCTGCCCCACCAAATTGTCTGTCCACAAAGCGGTAGTTTTCTGCCTTTTTTTAAACAAAGAGACTCTTAAGTAGTTCAGACATGACATTTAGGTTTTGTTTTAAAAAGAAAAGAAAAGGAAAGGAAAGGAAAAAAAAATGATAAAAAGGGAAATAAACCCTCATGGGCAGAAATGGTTTTATCATTTGCCTTTCAAAGGGCAGACTTTTGGAGTTTTCAGCTGCTAAACTAAACCTCTTAGGAAAATTAGGCCATTCCACTTACTACAAATGACATCCCTCCGAGATGCTGTATATAGATGCATCTGTGTGGAAGTAATTTTTTTCAGGAGCAAAGCAATCTTGACTATATCTCACACAGGGAAATGCAGGCAGACATTTATCACAAATGTCTTCTGCATGCAAATGAGAACTGAGTGGAGCCGCACAAGCGCAGGCTGTGCAGGGGCTGCTCACCTGTGCTGAGGCTGGAGGCCAGCCCACTGCTTGCCACAACGCCTGAGTCGCTGGGACAAATAAAGCCCTATTTAACAGTGGGGTAATTAACTGAATCCCAACAAGTTTCATCAAAGTCAGTGCTTGATCATGGCAGGTTCATATGTGCACGCTCATGCAGACAGGTTTCCGCCTGAGCCAAGAGCTCAGCGTGGTGGTGTTTGCCTCCTCCAGTGTTGAGCACACCTCAGAACCCACCACTGTGGTACTGCCACCCACCTGGCAGGGCAGAGGGAGCCCCGGTAGAGCTGTGCAGGCTGTAGGCATCATGGAGGGGAGGAGGCATGGAGAGCACCCGCCCCCTGGCTCACTAGTGCTCTGGCTAATTGCATGTCATGGCACAGGGCAATGGATGAAGTTACACCATGGCTGGGCACAGAGCAGCTCAGGGACCTCCTGCTCCTAAAGACAGGGGAGATCTCAGCCTTGCCTGGGTTTTATTTCATCTAGACTGAATTTAGAATCAGGCAGATTATTTTATTTTCTAGTGTGAATGTGCTGTTGTTACAAGAAAGTTGGATGTGATTTTTATTACTGGACCAGATTTTGCCTTGATTTATATAATCAGTGAAATCCCATTGACGTCAATGGAGTTGCCTGGATATAAGTAAGGGCAGACTTTGGCCCTGGTGTTCATGTCATTTGTGGTAATAAAAGGAATGTCCTAATTCTCCTAGAGAGTAATCGGAGACCAAGAGCACAATTACTTTAACAAGTGTTTCCACTGCTTCTTTACTTGAAATTCACATGAACTTTTTTGTTGGTTTTAACCCTTTATTCATTTCCTTAAACTAACTTAGTTGCCATTGTTGTAGAAGATAAATGTAATTACATGAATTTCACAGATCCATTAGATTATGGGAAGCCTAAGAGAAATATTCCTATGTCATCTTTATTTATACTGACAATCTTCCAAGATCATCTTCATGATGTGACTTGTATCACCCTAGTCTGGTACAGTTTTTCCAAAAGCTCAAAAGTTGCTCAAGAAAAATATTCAACTTGGACATGTGTCTTCTTTGAAAGCACTAGTCATTTTAAGTCGTAAGTCTATGATACATTCAAACTGTGAATAACATTTTTCTTGGCTTGATGAACATCTCTTTCAGGCCATCCAACAATGAATGGCTAGAGATTTGTGGGGAGGCAGTTGCCAAAGGAAGTATATTCGTACCTTCCAGAAGATGTTGCATCAGAGATAATGGTGAAGTAGTTCATTTCACAGAACTGAGCAAACTCCCCAGTGCATTGGATGTTCCAAGAGCCCTCATGGTTTCTCAGAAAGATCTTACTGTAAATGCAGAAAAAACCTCTGCCTAGAGCAATTGCCACTGCATAAGCAAAAGGTAACCTAATGTGCATGATTTGCCACCTTTGAAATACAGCCTCAGCTGTTACATACTTTATATTGTAAAATAAGTTTTGCTTTTGTAAATTACAGCAATTAAAAGTTCTTGATCTATTCACAGAAGAGGCAGTTCATGTGTTATTTCCATGCTCTGTTTATCATTGTGCCAAAATCTAGTTCTAGAAGGAAAAGACCACTTCACAGTCTCAAGTGGAGATGCAAATCTCCCGCCCTGGATCTCACTTCTATGCTCATATCAGTAATAGTATGTGCTTCATCATGGTTATACTACTTAATTGGACTTAGTACGTGAAGGCCACTTTACAATCATTAGTTTGCAATCTCTTTTCATCTAAAGCAATTTGTTCTGGATTTGAGCGAGTCACCTTCAAGAGAAAAATGCTGTGTCCCTGCAAAGCTGCTCAGATCAACCCAGCCAGGACCCTACCAACTCCATCTCCCCCAGAGCTGAGGCTCAGGACAACCCATTGGCCACACTGATGCCAGGAATGTTTGGTTAATACATCACCTCTAAGCAATGCCGTCTAGAGACACAGTAACAGAGAAACAGTAGCTTTGGTAGCACAAAACAGTATTTCTAAAATGTTAAGATTACAGTTCTTGTTATATTTATAACTTTCTTAGGAAGATAGCCAGCGGCACATTACTTCATAGCCTTACAATCTCTCACAGTCTGCTCCTGCCCTAGCTCACTCTTCAGATCAGCCGTGCTCGTCTCCTGCTTTCTAGGAAGTGATACATTTTCAAATAAAATAATCTAAAACGCGACATTTCAAACACATGACCTGTATTTGTTTCTCTTAAATAAACACATCCATTCAATAGTGTGACTGGGGACAAAAAATGGAGTCAGCTATGAAAAGGGAACACAGAAAGGAACCAGATTCAAGTTAGATGGCTTTCAAGCATGAAAGACATATGTCTCCCAAAAGCATCTAAAAACTATCCATCAAATTCAGGCACCTTTCAAATCTTTGCAATTCTTAATGGAGCTACCTCAGTGCAAAAGACAGAATTTGGGTACTGCAACGCCAGCAGGACAAGATGAAGCCCCTTACCTGCTACCTTGACCTGGGTGGGTCTGCAGGCTTTGCAGGGCAGTACTTGGAACTCCTCCGCCTGGTACATGGAGTAGTCAGTGCTTGCAACCACCAGCCTGTCTCCAGGCTGCCATGAGCTCACGTCATCCACCAGATTCAGGACCGTGCTGTTCACATTGGTGTCAATGGTTACCGTCAGCTTTGGTCTCACTGGAAAGCCAA
Organism: Limosa lapponica baueri; assembly: GCA_002844005.1. Lineage (NCBI taxonomy): Eukaryota > Metazoa > Chordata > Aves > Charadriiformes > Scolopacidae > Limosa > Limosa lapponica. The sequence continues at coordinate 102,830 of KZ505757.1, read as the reverse complement.
AATGGAAGGGTGGAGAGTTCAGTTAATCTTATCAGAAAATGCTTGCTCTATTTTTTTTTTATTTTTTTTTCGCCTAGAACACCACCAAAAATGATGATTTCCTCATGCAATAAAAAAATAGTTAACTCTTCCAAACATGCTTTTTACTGGCTTTGGCTTGGAAAGCAAGCAAACAAGAAGGTGTTTTCCTTCAGTTGCAGGCAGGTGGATTTTCCACTATCCCAGGACTAAATTTAAATGTAGCTCTTAGTGGCTCATTTTCACCACACCCACTTAGCAGCAGCACTTGTGGGTGCTGGGCACTGTTATTTACAGCCGCCAAGTGGTCTTTAACGTAATGACTGTTTTTTCCAGCAAAACACCCATCTTCCACCCTCCTTTTCCCGCCAGCTGAGCGCCAAAGAATCCCAATGACCTGCCTAATGACCAGGTTAGGAACAGCGGTGTTGGAATTAATAACTAAAACCCAAAGTATTACTTTGAAAACCTGTTGTCTTTGCACACTCTGATTGACTAATCCAACCTCATCCCAAAATGCTTTAGCAAAAGACAAGATATTTGCAGGAAGGGACTTGCCAAGTATTTGCCATAGCCTTGCTGGGTTTTTGAGCCACCACCCTGTTCCCTCTGTTAGCGCTCAGGAATTTTTCCGGAGATAAATCTTCAGCAGTTTTATCTGTGTTTGTGTCAGTAGCCCAGCCGAGGTTTTAGCCTGGGGAATTACTCAAGTTGTTCTTACGCCGAACAAGAGCCAGTCATTGGTAGACAGTATTTCTGCTTTTCCCTGGTCTGGATTTCAAACATGAGGCACATACCGGATCTGCCACACAGGAACCGTACTTTGTAGTTCTGGCAGCCCTCGCCCGTCTGGTCCTTGCCGTGGCACAGGAACCTGTAATCGTGGCCACTCTTGTAGAAAACCTCCGTTGTTAAATTAGCTCCATCAAGCGTCATTGCCTGGAATGAGAACAGAAATATAAAACAGGTGAGACCTTTAGGCGAAGAGATTTCACCAAAACATCGATGCCCTCAGAAGAGGCTTTTGCTTTGTTTTGGGAGCTGCACAACAGTTGTATAACGAAAGAGGGTGACTGTTATGTGTACTAGCCAGCCAGCGCTCCAGCTGGTGCTCAGACACAGCTATTTTATCCACAAGCTGCATAGATTATTGCTAGGTGCATGCATTTCTTCTGTATCTATATTAAGACCATGTGCTTTTTTTGGGAGGAGTATTCTGAGCTTCACTGGCATCTGCCTTGGTGCCCTAGATTTTCTCCTGCAGTTGGTTTGAGGGCAGATGAAAACACTGAACACAGATGCTTGTACCCAAATGAACCCATGGTTTCAAGCCTCTTCACTGCACTCATACCATTGCTTGTGGCTAGGCTATGTCTGAGCCTTGCAAAAGGAAGAGGTGGGGGTCTTTTTTCTTCTTTGCATGGATCTAAGAAAAAAACAAAGCCGCTCCAGTACCCATTGCTCTGAAAGGAATAAGAAGAGGTGGCCTTTTCTCACATACAAGTACCAGCCTGTAGAGCTGCCTTGAGAAAAAAGGCTGTATCATACCAAGAAGCAGTGCGATATGCAGCCTCTCCTGTGTTCCTGCTGGGGCAATGTCACCCCTCAGGCTCATGTTAAATTTCACAGTCCGGCTCTATAGTTTGCCATTCTCTTTCACAAAAATGTGATGCATTGCACTGAGCAATCCAAATATCACGTGCGTTTTAACAAGCACCAGGAGATAATCCAGTTTTCAATGAAGGGCCTGATCCTGATTCTCTCACTCATGCAGGCCTTTGTTATTAATGCGTGCACCCCGCTGCCATGTATAGGATTAGCACCGTCAGCTGAAGGAATGTGCCTCTGGCTGTGCTGCGCTTCTGTTATTATCATCATATCTTCAATTTTCTTGTATGTAGCATAGCTGGAGCAGGCCAGCTGCTATAAATCAGTGTAACTTTATGAAAGCAATGAGCAACACCAGATTACAGTACCTGAGGATTTGCCCTAAGATCTGCAGGATAAGCTGAAAAATGCTGTCTTGCTTTTATTATACATGGAAAAAAAAAGTAACTGTCATTTAACAGAAAAGGAAAAAAGGTTTGTTCCTTGAACAGAATATCTTTCTTGTTTCTCTTTTAATACACATGCTAGAAGGGGCTGTATCATAACAAACATCTGACCCCTGTTTTGAACTAAGTTGTCACTTCTAATATATGTATATGGAAGCAGAAATGAATGTGGATTTGCTAAGACCTGGCAGAAAATTATAGGGCAGTTTTTTCCTTTCTGTTCAAGAGGAGATTCTTTATAACATCTAGCCCTGGAAACTTTCACTCATACTGTCAGCATTCCCGCTTACTTCAATAGCCGCATTCTTGTGAATAAGGACAACTCCACTGGTTCAGAGCATGCAGGAACTTTAGGCCTCAGCCTCCCACAGATATCAAGTATTTTATTGCCTTTTGCTAGGCAATGTTTCTGCTGTAGCTGTTTTACCAGGTAGACATATAAAGTATATGGTGAACATTTGCAAAAAAAATGGCTTGGGTTTTGCTTTTTTTTTTTTTTTTCTGTTGTCCTTAAAGATGCTTTTGCAGTCTCAGAAAAGCTATATGATTTCTCAGCATGCTGGCCTGATGGCCAGATATAATTATAATGTTTAGCCCCAAATATAATTCATATTTCTTTCCACAGAGAAAAAACAATTGACTCCAGGAAATGGCTGCAAGCTCACCGATATTTTTTGCAATCCACTACAGCTGGTAGCTTTACCATCTCATTACTTTTTGTGATTAATTTTTTAGGTAGGGTCCTTTCCAGGACCATTTAAAAACTTTGAAATTTTCATGTGTTTTTTCCTTTTAATCTTCCAGCAGGGAACCACATATTTCATGATAGCATCTGTGCTGTCCATGATCCCATCTGTACTTCTTTTCCTGCCAGAAGCCAGAATTTACTGAAAGGAGCTCAATTCTATAAACTTTTGTGTCAGAATGATACAAGACTAGATACCAGATCTTGTTGATTATGTATTGGAGTAGTAAAATAATCAATGTCTTTCACTTAAAAACAAAAATTACTGACAAGCACAATTATTTTGAGGTTCAGTGTCAGTCCAAAGCTAGCCTACCTGGATGTCAATGGGTTGCCTACAGATTTTATCAGGATGAGCAGCTTTGAAGTCAGAAAGCTTCTCCATGTCCTTAGATCTTGCTTTATCAGGCTTCTGGAACCACTCTGTCCATTCTACATCTGGAGACAAGTGCAAACAAGAAAAGTCATTTGAAAGTCAAGCTTAATGAATGCAGCAAAACTGTGTGAAGCATAATATGATCTCGGATATCATTCACAAGTTTCTTCACTGATGAGCTGATTCCTGCCTCTTCCTGCCAGTCTGCCAGCCGCTTTTAATGATGCTGTGAAGTGTAACCAGCCAAGGGAGAGTGGAGTTATTAAAAGCTACATAATTGGAGTATGCACTATGAGCATTATTAATAGGTATGGATTTTGAATCTGTGTCCTCCTTAGCTGCCTTTTCTGATCTTCAGATCAAGTTACGACCAGTTACTGTATGTTGTCTAAAACACGGACATGATGACTATCAGTCAAAAGAAGGAAGAGGTTATGTGTGATCTCTTAGATCATAAGAGATGGAATTTCATACCCAGTGCAGTAAAGGAAAAAGGATCCCAGTTATTCAGAGAGTCCTGGAGACAATTGGGGAAAGAATCTGTGCATTTCTTCACTTAGGTTAGTGGCGGCATAAACAGCAGCTAGCAAGTCCACTCTTCCCAAATGGAAAAGCATTGCAATAAAAAGGACGATCCACCCCATTTCTCAACTGTCTACCACTGACTTAAAAGGCACACAGACCTCTTACCTTGAACCCACTCGCTAGTTGAAGAGACGTTAAAATGTTCTCCATTCTCAGCTTTGAATAGCTTGAATACTTTGGCCACAGCCGACCCTTTGTGACCTGCAAAAACAAACATTGGTAAAATCACTGAATGCAATCGATAACAGTCAGAATTGAAAAGGTTATGGTCCACGTGTGTGTTTGCATATTTTGGCTCCATTATCCAGAATAAGCCCTGCACAGCTTCCAGAAAAATTTACTGATCTTGGAATGAGGCTTCAAGCACTTTTATAACTGCTTGGATAAGCAGGAGGAAAAATCTTCAAAAATCAAGAGAGGATAAAAAAAATTGATTTGTAATATATTGCTATTTTTATTTGATGTTGTAGCAATCCATGTTGTTAGCTGCTCTTGAAAATGTCGTGAACAGACACAGCCTCAAAAGTCTTCAGCTTGCAAGAATATGGTTTTGCAGGAGTATTTGAGGTTACCAATACAGGATACACTGATTAAATTTTCAGCTGGTGTGAACTGGGTTTGTTCCATAGGTTTCTGTCAAAGAGAGGCAGAGTCCGAGCTCTGCAGAGTTACATGGATTTACACTGGTGCAGGATCTCACCTTTTATCTCAGGGTTTGGATAACCTAGGTTATAACCCATTCAGCTGCTTCAGCTGCATTAATAGGAGGAAGTAATATATGCAGAGAGCATTCAATTGAATATGTCCAACCATCAATTTGCTCACAGCTTCGATGTAATGCAGTGTCAAGTGAAAACACCATTGACCAAATTAATCTCCGCCATAATTCTAATAACTTCCAGAGATAATGTCAAGCCAGCGTTTTTTTGCTTGAATTACCTTGATATTCAATATGGTCTTCAACAGAAGAGGAGGGATTTCCTTTAATGGTAATAAAACTCCATGGGTGCCTAAAAAATGAAAATGAGGAATGATCAAGTTATGTCGTGTATGAGGTGCATATTTTTTATAACTCAATGTTCTTACACTTCTCAGAGGCATCATATTCAAAACAGTCTGATCTTAATGTGATAGGCAGCTTAGTTAATTTTAAAAATATCTTAACACTATATTTCTTCAGTATATATATCAAACGAGAAGGAAGTTTGAAGACAAATCCCTGCTAAATACACTCCTATAAAGAGTGCGTTTCTCTTTTAAATGAGTGTTTAAAGAGTTTGTGTGTGACAGACCCAAGGGACATTGGCAATTCCTTGGGGAGCATGAAAATCTTTCTTTCCATCGTATGAAAAGAGGCCACTTCTGCTTAAATACATTTAGCTCCTGCTGAAGCCTTGTATATCACAATTGCCTTTGGAATGACCCATGAGAATTTCCAATAGACAGACTGGCTGGCAAAGGGCAGTAAAAATTACCTAGATAGTCTCTGGATATCTAGTTTCCTCATTTTGAACATTGAACGGGGATAAAATTTTATGAGTCTGAATTGTCTGTTCAAATCTGACCCTATGTCAGAAGTAAGTTCATTATCGCCTGACGGTTATTGGTTGGGTAGGTTCAATAGCTATCAGCAACACTAGAGAATGACCACATGGATGATTAAGCAATGGAGATGGAGACTAAAGAGCCTCCCAGCCTTGGAGGTGAACCCAATTAGTTGGGGTCAGGAGGGAGTTTTATCTTCGAAAAAGAAGTTCAGGCATATCTGCTCTTAATGACTAACAGAGTAACAAATATGCTTTCAGGGTTGTAGGGACACTGTCACCCTTACCCTGAATTTAGCAAACAGTCCCACAGATTAAATCATGTCTCTATAGGTATAAATACCCAGGGTTTTCAATTGCATCAGGATTCTCCCTGGAGTCTTGCAGGTCACCTTACATTTACCGTCTGCTGGTATAAGCGAAGTTATAAACCACTCTGGGACTTCAGAAGAAACCATGTACAGACATTGACAGATAGCCATTAAAACACACACAAATCGCCACTGGCGTGAGCTGGGCTTTGCTGGGATTCGCAGCCCTGGGCTTTGGGGTTGGAGGAAGCAGGCTCTGGGGAGCACCAATGCACCCCATGCTGTGCCGAGGTCCCATGCACGCAGCGGACATGGCTCCTCAAGGGGGGCTGTCCCCACAGCGTGTCATCGGCCCCAGCACAGGACAGACTCAGCAGGAGCTGCCAACACAACTGCCTCGGGAGCCTGCCAGCGAGCCAGATGCTCCTACTGGAAAACTTGCCTGTGCGCCAACTGCCAAAGGCACTGCTGAGCTGTGATCTCCATCCAGGGGGAAAAGGGAGATGGGGGCAGGAAGGACACGTTATCACTCAGCAGGCAAGATACTTTTTTTTTATTATTATTATTAGTAGTATTATTATTTTGGTCATCAAATTTGAAACAAATGACAAAAAACATGATGGGCCCAAAATAATCTGGAAAATATTCTAAAGAATAAGAAGCAGCTAGTTCTGCAATTCAAGGTTTGGCCCGATTTCATATGTTAAAATACTTGTTTCTCCCAGTTATTTTATCACTTAAAATAATTTTAAAATCATTCAACCCTGACACATAAGGACACATGCAATCTGTTTGGGCTATTTGAAATGAAAGGACCAGCAAATCTAAAGCCAAACCAGTGATATTTGGGTGGGATTCCAAAGAGAACAACTGTGTCGTCAAGCACTGAAAGGCTTTCTTTTAATTTATTAGTAAAGGGGCGGGGGGGAAGCTCATGCTTAAAAGAGAAAACTCACTTTTCAAAAGGACAATAGAGGAGGAATACAAGATTTTCCTTTCATTCCTAATGTTCTGGACTCAGTAAATAGGCAACAGAAAGAGATGCCAAGAGGACAGAAACATTTTTGGTTAAATCAGCATTGATCATTGGCTCTTCTGCCAGCAAGGGGAAGTTGCACAACTTTACAATCTGGCTGAATATGGAGCAACTGGAGATAGACAGGAATTTGTCCATATAAGCCCCACCACACCCCAGTCAGAAAACAGCCCAATCTATGGCTGAGTAGCCTGACTCAAGTGGCACCCCACAAAATGGGAAACAGAAATTTCCTAGGCCAAATTACTACCTGGGGCTTACTCCATGCTGGTCTTGGTGATACCATGGTCAGCCCCAGCCACCAGCAGGGAGCTGAGAAGATCTGACAGCCAGTATTCCACAGGACTTGTCAAAAAACCCTGCGTGCCAGTCAGGGAGTGGTGAGAGAGTGTACACGGGCATGCTAGAAAGAAAAATCCATCCACTCTCCTCTTTCAGAGCCTCCCTTTGCCATATGTGTTAAAGTATGTGTGTGTGTGTGTGTAATTTTCTCATGCTGAACTTTTTGTATTAAGATCTTCCAAAAATTTCTGAAAAACACCCGTCAGGTATATACTTCCTTATTCATAGTCACAGATGTGTCTGAAACATAAACCAGTATGTCTAAATCTTGCTACACTAAAGTGAAGTGGAAGTTCAATTTGTGTAAGGAGAAAAGCTTGGATGCATCTGACAAAATTGCCTGTCTTCCACTTTGCCATCTAACTGCCTTTGTAAATTTGGATCCAGCTGCCATCCAGACAATGGTTTTGCTTGAAAGTTGATGAACTGAAATGCTGAGAACACTCCTAAAAATACAATATTTTGAGTAATACACCAAGATGCAGGTATTTTTCCACATACCAGTATGCAGACGGGATACAATATTTACCAACTCCTACCTCATTATGGTACCCACAATGCCCCTGTTATTTATAGAAGGAAATATTGTGGTATTTCAGATAGCAGCATGGCAAGGATTAGCTTTTTGACTGCAAACAATAGCAATGTTGAAAGTCACACTTCCATGGATGAACTTCTATGGTATTTCCATTATAAGCATTTATGGCAAAGAAGTGAGAAAGTAGCATTAAACCACCACAGCAGCCTAAAAACGTCAAGCGCAATTTACTTTTATAAACATATGCGAAACCCATCAATTTTTTCCTGTTGCACAATTGGAAAAAAAAAAAAGTATAATGTTCAAAAAATCTTTCTCTATTTCCCTAATTTCAGTCTTTGAGAAAATACCCAGCAGGCTACTGGGCTTTAATATGGGTTGTGGGTATTTGAGAGCAAGCATTGCACTGATGGAGATAGCCTGGTTTTGGAGACTATTTCTGCAGCCTTGGTTGATTCTTTGGAATGCGTTGTCTGACGCATAGGAGTCCCTGTAATGTTTGACACAACCTCTTCCTCAACCACCCCAAATCTTACTCGGTCTGCACGTGCCCAGCTGACACTTGTCTGTTCCCACAGACTGCAGTATTGAATCGCTTCTCCCTGCAAAGGAGGGGTTTTTTCATGTTTTGCAGTGACCCTCTTAGTGCCTCTTAAAAAAAAAAAAAAGCCTACATAAATTCAGATAAACACAAAAAATATAATGGCTACGGTTGGGTAAATAGCAAATATTCTCAACAGCGTGTGTGCCAAAATAGACACTGTATTGGCCACAGAATTATTTACAGTCCACAGCATAAATTACTGCATGCTAGATTTCTGTGCTGCATGCGTCCCCAGATATGTATTGGACAAGCTGAAGAATATGTTGTATGTATATCTATATTTATTCAGTCAGGGTTACATGGCTATTATTCTACCCTCCTTAATGTTCAGCCCATACAATTCACTGTGTGTGTGTAGAAATGTTTCTTAAATCTTTGGGGGATGGCTTGAAAATAAATTGGAATAAGTAACTTGTGGGAACAATATCTTGGAAAAACATCTTTTTTAATGTGAATCATACGCTATTCCTCAATCTGCTAATAAAAATACCCAATATAGACTTTGAATGCATCTTAAACTATCTAATTAACTGCTAAGACTTCACGTTGAGAAGTTTCCCTCTTTTTTTTTTTTTTCTCTTTTTTTCCATGTGAAAGAACTTTGTGCCTTTGAGAGAGTGGAATTATTTGGACATCTCAGGAGCATAATAAAGCCTCTGTGCTGGGAGAACTGGCAGAACTGGCACATACCTAAACCCAAGGTGGAGGAAATGCTTGCTGCCCAGTTTGGTCATTGCTTTCCTGGCTGAGTCGTCCAGATTTCTAGATCCTTCATCGTTCACTGCAACCGACAGGATCATGCCATTCGCAACTCTGCCCAAATACTGGGCAAGACGAATGCTTTCCTCTTTTGCTCTGTAGGTATCAAACCTAAAGAGATAGAACCACCCGAAAACATTTACTTCAGTGAACATTGCAGCTTTATGTTCTGAAAAGCAAATGCTTTAAAGAAATAACTATTTTGTATTGTTTACAATAATGTTATTGTACCATTGCAAAAGTACTTGTCTAACAGGGTATATTAGGGGTTTCTGTTAAGCTGAATTGATTAAATTCTAGTTGACAGAATAGCAAGGTAGTAGCACTACTCACTCTGGTTTTGGAGATTACAGTGATCTAGAAAGAATTGTATATACATGCAATAACACCCATTTGAACAAGATGCTAAAATGTGTGTTTCTGAGCTTGCTGAGGTGCTGCCCCCAACCTGTTCCCAAAGATCCTCCCCTCCAGACAGTTGAAAAGTCACTCACCGATCTGAATGGACAACTGCCCCCGTCTTTGGGTCAATAACATGGACAATGACACCCCGATGTCCCCAGCTCCTTTCAAAGTAGTATCCACCTTCTTCCATGCCACCAGGATGAAGCGTTTTGTTTAAGAAAGTCCAGGACAGCTTTTTCTTTCCATGGATCTCAAGAATGCCACCCTTACTTACTCCTAGATACTTCCGCCCAAAGTAGGGATTCGGCTGGCTGCCGTCATCCGCTCTGCAGCAGGAAGAGAGGAAAGGAACCAGTTTTGGGTTAGTATCTGACAGTCAAGGAGCCTCTCCCCTTGTTCTGCTATGGCCCAAGGAGAGAAGTGTCATGATTTTCAATGTATTTCTTCCAGCTACTCCAAGAATCAACAACTGCTCACATTGTACAGAAAACAAATTATTTTAAATAATACTAGCAACTGCTGGAGACCAGCAGCAGTCTGGAACTCAGGTTATATATGTGGTATACATTATATTCATGCCAGAAGAGGCCTGAAGTCCAGACTGAATGTGTTTGTGTTTTCAAATTCTGGAGGAGGTTAGGACCCGAGCCAGGAGCTAGGAGATCTAGTAGTTGTTAAATACGATTTTGGCATCCTTGAACATCTAAGAGATCCTGCAGCAATCTCCGAGACATACATGTATTATCCTTTGGCTCATCACTTTCATGCAGAAATAAAGGATGTTTAGGGAGAATTTTCAGAATAAAATAACTCTTTAGGCTTTAAGCCTATTCTGGAAAATCAGTTTGAGTGCTTGCAAGGTGCATGCTGATTTTCTGGCATGCCCAAATATCCCAATGTTCATCTCCCAGTAGTATTTGAAACCAGAACCAAAATTGTATCAATTTTTTACAGGACATCTAAATTGTTTAAGAAGCTACTGAACTTTCCATGGAGCACTGATGAGAAATATATCTGTGAAAATGTAATTTTAAGGAACATTTTGTTCTCTGTTGTGGAAGAGAGGTCCTAGAAAGTTCTAAGATAATATTTTATCATGCATACGTACCGCCCATACAAGATGATAACCACATTGCTTTGGTAAGGGCACATCTCACTGCCGATATGTAACTCTCCATCATTTTCAATGAGTATGTGTCTAGTGCGCAAAATGATAGGCTGCACATCGTCTTTAATGACCAGTTTTCCTAAGTAGAAAAGGTTATGACATTTGCTTTAACACACAGCAGCTCATCAGAAGTTGTGATACCATTGTGCCAAACCCAGTGCTGGGGTCTCATCTCAGTTTTTGAAAAAAATCTTCCCATCCTCCCCAAAACAGCTCTCAACACAAATCCTGAAGACATTGCATGTTTTTCATTCAGCCCAATTCTTGAAGAATGCAATTAAGATTTGCGGGAAAGAGGACTCATTCAAAACTGAGACAGAAATTGAGAGTTAAGATGAATAAAAGCTATTCATGCTAACAGTCACCCACAACACTATGACTCTGTCCTTAGAGACAAAGAGGCTTATATGTATCTGCCCTGTCCTGAGACTCCAAGAACACAACAATTGCAGTATGATGTTATCGGGACAACGATTTAGTAAAAAAATGTTTTTGAAGCAAATCACAGAACTAGAACTAATGAGTCTGCTGAGGTACTTTTGTAAATTCTCCAGAAAGGATGGCAAATAGGTTTATTGTAATGGCTGAGGGACTGATAGCATCTCAGCTACCACCCACCCTTGCACCGAATTAAAGTTGGGTTTATCCAGTAGCCACTCAGTTCCCAGCAAGAAGCAGGAAGCTCTCCCACTGTGAGACAGAGTGATTTAAATACGCACAGTGGAAAGCACACTTCAGTCAGCCTTGCTACCAGCAGGTTTTACCTCCATCAGTGATGTGGATGGAGTGAACAGTCGCAGAAGAAGAGAGAAGGAGCTTCCTGCCATTACTGATTTCAACATGGTTTTCTTCGTTGTGACCTGGGTTCCAGATTTCTAGCTCAGGATCCTTATCAGGACACATCACAGCTGCTTCTGCTGGTTAGAGATGGAGAGTGAAGGCAATTACTGTTTGTTCAGTGCAAGACAGAAAGCTCCATATCTGGCCATCTTTACACTATCATTCTCAGTACACCCCTTTGCTGACTCCCTGGAACACAGCGATATCTCAGTGCAGCACAGTACATGTAGGTCATGACCGAAAGAAAACAAACAACAGCTTAAGTTGTGTGGTTTTCTGTTTTCTGGAAGCATGGAAAAACCCACTACCCGATGCAAAGGATTCTTGCAAGGGATGCAGTTTCCAGAAAATGACCGAGAAAAGGCTGTAACTGAGCCCTTCGTGCAGCGACATTCAGCTCTGCTCATACCATACAAAGCCATTCACAAGCCCAGGGAAGTTGTTGGTGAAAGGATAAAACTACCTTCAAAAATACCCCCACAATACCTGTGAGGTTTGAAAAGCTTTAATGTAAAGATCTTAAAATACGTTTGCATACTGTGTTTTCAATGGAAATGGAAAGTAAAAATGCTCAAACTAACATCAAAACACCAAGCACCAAGGAATTGCCAGTCCACCCAGTAACAAAGAGCAATAGGAATCTCACAAGAGAGACTCTGGGTTTGTGAGCTTTTCCTGGCAGAAGCAATAGGGATTCGTTCGCTTTGGCTTCACACATCACCAGTCTCCACACACAAATTTGATTACGGACTGCCATGACGTGTTAGTCTAAACGGCTCTCATACCAAATCCAAGAGTCTCATGTTGTAAGTATTTACTTAAGATAAAATATTTCCCTGATATAATCTCACTCGATATGTGAGCCTCACATCTTACTCTAATCAACAGAACTGCGGGTGCGAGGCTCCCATGTGTGATGCATGCTTTCTGAGGGTAGAAACCTTTCTAATCCTAGGAAGCTGAGGTCAGTGGGAGTTTGAACAATGAGCCCTTTGCCATCAGAAAGGGTTGGGAGTTCTCAGCAGCTCTCCAATTTCTATCCTCTAAAACAAAAACAGCATCGGAAAACTACAGGATCCACAAATCAATGATAATAGACATGGGATAAACACCTTGACTTCAGCAGGGTTATGTCTCTGGCACTTACTGTAGTAAAGCTGGGTGAGTTTTGCCCCCCAGATACTAATGCATTCAGTTAATGGAAAGAACAACGATGTGAATCCATGCACATCGGTGCTGGTGTAGCTGACAGCGAGCTGCTGTGTGCTGCCACTGTGAAACTTGAGGGATGTCTGCAATTCCACAACAACAGACACAAAACCATTCAGTTGTCTCTCAGATTCCTCTACCAGTTTCATGTCTTAAGAAAACAACAGAATTGGACCAGCCACTGCCTTAACGTCTCCAGAAACACATTAAATACCAGCTAGTCAAGGTAAGGAAGGGACATTTCATGTGGGCACCATAGGCCTTGGCTCTCAGCAAACTTTTCCATACACATGAAGTGATCAAATCAGACAGGACTAATAATCTACCAGGTAACAAGTCAAATACTGGTAAACATCCAGGACCTGATTTTGATACCACTTGCACCAGCTGGAAACGGAAAGTATATCAGGTTAGGCCTGAGGCACCTTTTCTGATTTACAGTGACTGAGGAAAATAAGAAGGAGTTTCTGGGTTCCTACCAGAAGACACACAGAATTAATAAGATTTGGAAAAGATAAATATTTCAGGCAGGAAATGGGACTTGCATTTTAAAAAGATGTTCAAATATACACACTGTAATACACACTGACAACAAATTTAAAAAAAATGAGCTGTTATTCCCATAGGAATAAGGGTAATAGAAAAATTTGCTCATAATGAGAAGCTAAATAAAACCAAAAAGAATCGATTCAAATGTAGAGGTATAATTTATCAACTAGATTAAGTGGACAGGATAAAAGCTTGTTCATTTTTCTGTTTACTTGGCTATGCTAGTGTCCAAAAGAGCTTCCTGCAGTCTCAAAAGATGACTTGTGCCCCCAAAATTCATTATTTTGAAACAGAGAGGTAGACCATGAAGCCTAAGGGGAAATCAAGAGGAATTCACGCTGATGATTGGGATGACAATCAGCAAAAGCCAACACAGTCCGGAACAAAGGACCCAAATTCCCAATTTCATTAACCAATTCGTACCAGAGAGCAGGACTGTGCACAGCACCTGCATCTGCTGCGCCAAGGACAGTGGAGGGCTGAGCATCTTCTGCCAGCTGATCCAGCTACCTTGCCAACTTGAATATTACTCTCATTGTCATTTTTTAAGTAAGAGTGCAACTTCTACCCAGCATGAGGAATTAACTGAATGTTTTGCTTCTTGACCAAAAGGGCCTAAGCGTGGCAATGAAAGGTTGCTTCATGCAGCTGCAGCATTTAGGGTAAAACATATGGTCTCTTTGCTTTAAACAAATACAAACCCTCAAATTAGCTCTATTTAGAATATGTATATCCAGCTTTCCTTTTCCTCTTTCCCTAACTGCTTAGGAAAAGGGCTGCTTGGAAGGGACAAAATCCAAAGGTCAGGTATGTCCCACCCCAGAGCTTGTTGCTCTCCACATCTGAGCTTGGGCAATGCAACAAAATGCTCGACTTCACCTCCCACAGCCACAGCTATGAGGACCTGAGGTTTCCTTTGTTATTTCTTTGCAGCAGTTTGTTGGATCTGGGTTTGTTTTAAGAACGAGTGGCAGAGTCTGAGGGATTCCTGAGGGTGCTTTCACCTGCTCAGAAATTTCAGCCTTTGCCTCTCCGGCTGCCCTCGATCGGAAGTATTGGCACACCAGAAAACTGCTTTTCTCCTGAGTTTTTGCACTCTGTCCTTGACTCTTTTACAAAGAAGAGTGACAAGCTGGTCAATCTAAACCAGCAATATCTTTATTTAAAAATAGTGTTACAAACAGTGCCCTTTTTCTCCATGTCAGGAAAACTTACCTGCGCTTACAGAAGAGATTACAAACAGAAGGAAAATGAAGTTTTCAGCTAGATACTTGGAGGTAGGTAGAGCCATTCTTCAGGATTTTTAATTTTCTAGATGGACACCTGTGAAGAAAGAATATCAAGCAGATGTCAATTTTTCTTTTCTTTTCCAGTTTGTGCAAAAACCATTCACTGCACAAAAAAGATTATATCCAGCTTCATGGCAGCCCACATCTGCTCCCATTCAGCTCCATGGCTGGGAACACCTTCACGCTGCTTTGGGACCAACCTGAACAGAGCAAGAAACCAAGGGTAGCTCCTCACCCTTTGTTTGGTTTAGGATAAACCCAGTTGGGAATCCAAATAGACACTTAGAAAGCAACCACCAGATGTAACCAAAAACACCTTAGGAATGCAGTATAAACACATCCAGTGTCAAGACTCTCTGGAGCTGAATATTCACATGTGCAAAAAAGTAATGAAACACAACAGAGAAGGCGTTTGCAGAGTGACAAATTTTCATGAAGTAACCTTTCAATGGCACCCCTCTCTCCTCGTACTACCCACACATTTTCAGCAATGATGTTTTGTGCACCCCCAAGACAAACTGCACTCACACTTCCAATCTGAAGCATGCAGTTTCTTAGATTTCAGATCCAAGAAAACATTGTCTATTTAATGCGCCAGCCCAGAATTTTCTTGCAAAACCAAAAGCTGCTTTTGAAACCAGCCTACCTAAGGTTGTTTTCGTTTCCTCATTAGCCAACCCCCAGTAAAAACAAACAAGCAGTGTCACGAAAGTCAAAGTTAGAATTAATGTGATTCTCTGCAGTGATTGATTCTGCAGCTCTGCCCGGTGCTCGTGACCATTTATTGACACTCAAATTCACACTGAGGCAAGGACACCCACTTCGATAGGTGTCAATGCTCCGCATTCATAAGGCACTTTTTAAAATTCACATGTAGTGAATTGGAGCCATTAGGTTTTATTATGTAAGCCAGTATCTGAGGAATACCAAAGAAATTTATTTGTAGCTGTCATGTCACATCACAATGATGAAATAGAGTAAACGTATGCATCGCACAGCTTAGTTAGACGCCAAAAAAAAAAGCAACTGAAAAAAACTCCAGGGTGCCCCAATTTCTTTAGGGCAAAAACTACATTTTATTTTTCATGTCACTTGTTAATATAAACCAAACAAAAAACATGAGAAACAGATACGCAAGAAGCCAGGATTTTAGTCTGGAGCAAATTTAACACTGTATGTATGCAAAACACATGTCTGTAGTGTTCATAAAGGTGATATAGCTCAAAGTACAAGGATATGTTCAAACCACATGTAATCCAATGATTGTATTAAAAATAGCATTAGGAGCAGATTTGTCGGGAAACATTCCAGCAGGAAAATGTTTGCTTGTTTTGGTATAGTGTATTTGACAGCCGTGAGCTCTGGAAACAGCAGAGACTCAGGGCTCGGTACAGTCTATCAGGTGCTGAAATGCTGTTACAGAACAGCAGAAAAGAGGAATGCACTTAGCAATGCTATAACTTCGAATGCTATACATTATCAGAGAGCAATGCCGTCGCCATGGAATTTGTGCCAGAACCAGGCTGCACGTGCCTGACATTTTAACAGCATCAACCATCAACATTTGATAAGCCAGGGCTCTTTTAAATGAACATTATTAGAGGTATGCCCAAAGTGCAGCAGTCACCATTAAAATGTCAAGATTTATTAGCGATTATTAAACAGTCTAATCTGCAAACCCCATCACTAGATTCTGCTTTAACGATAGAGGAAAAACTAAACAAGTGGTAATACCTCAGGATGGTCATTACAGATAAACAGTGGTTCTGAAAGTGTGGACACAGCTGTATGTCAGTGTTGGATAAAACCAGATTCCAACTGGTAAGGTACTGGTCATAAAATACAGTCAGACAATATAAGAGTTCAAAGAAGTAACAAGAAGAGACTGAATTTTTGACAGTGATAGCAGGCATTTGCTCTCCTGTTGCCCCATAGGTAGCAAAGAAATTTCTTTGTTCTGACCCATTAAAAACTCAGAGGAGCATCTCTGCTCCATCCTGCTCACGACCTTGTTTCTGACAGTAACCTGTAGCAAACTGGGAGGAAATTAATGTAAAAAATTTCACAGCCTTTGCTTTCTTTAAAGCCAAGAACTGCACAGTACTTACTGTCAGGCTGTGCAAAATGGCTTCTGCTGTTATACCCCCGGTTGCTCACCGGGGACTGCGTCCCTGATTGCATCCATCTTCATCAGCAGAGATCAAAACAAGCAATCAGACACTGGAAAGTCAGGTCATTTTTGGAGGCGTCAGCTGTGTGCCAGGCTCCAGTGTTTTTGTAGCGTCTGATCTGCCACAGTCCAAAGAATATCCTGCTTATTTTGTGACTGAGGTAGGGTGTTTGGTTCAGCTCGCAGCGAGCCTGAGTTCATTGCGGTGTTAGTATTAACTGGCACTTGGGTTGGAAAGGCTGAGAGCCGAGAGGGCCAAGAGGTTCTGACTCCTCTGATTCAGCTCTGACTAACACACTGCCGGAAAAATGCAGCTCGGAGGATAATCTCGGGAATTTTCCTTCAAAGCCTCTCAATTAAGCATCTTTCCCAAATATTAGACACAAACAGTGACA
>KZ505757.1:40895-85830 GCA_002844005.1 Limosa lapponica baueri | reverse complement strand
GGGAGCAGTTATCTCCTGCCAGCCAGCCATGTCATTAGCTCAGGGCTCAGCCACGTGGGGATAGAGCAGTACACCACATCTCACTTGAACTGGCGCCACGTGGCTGAGTTCAGCTCTGATGTAACCAGAAATATCAACAAATCTCCCTGCAGATTCGGGCACTCTGAGAGCGCAAGGGCCATACGAGTGTCTTCCTAAGTCTATCATCTCCAACATTTCTCAAATACCATCTGTGATTCCTCTCGTGGGTGAGAAAAGCTTTTTCATCTAGCCATTAAAAGCTGCCTGGCAATAGCAAGTGGGACTCATATCCCTGGATCTGCAAGGCAGACTTTCTGAAATGATTCCCAGCTGCTGGATCTTTCCAAAAAAGTGAACAATAGCAGCAGACAATGCTAAAAGTAGATGCAGGAAGCCATTAGTCCTCAGCTGACTGCTACCGCAGGTGTCGGCAGCGATACTGTACTAGAAAGCGCACTGCATGGACAGGAATCCCGATCCACTGCCCTCCCTGCAGTTTTAACACTGAAGGAAACACAGGGCAGACAATCCCAAGACCAAAACAGCAAAGAAGTGCTCTGAGGACACTGGATCATCACAGACATCATGGTGGGGTCACACAGACACCCTGAATCCTGGGGGGAAAGAGTAGAGCTCTTCAGAACAGTCACACCAGGCTCTGACCTCGACCTGCCACCTTGCAGGACTCTGGGCCAACCACCCAAGCTCAGCATCAAAATTTTAAAACAATTAACTCATGGCATTTGGTACTTTGAAATGCTTTTTATGACCAGCTTGACACACTTTGGAGGATGTACCTTCAGCATCTGCTGAAGATGAGGGTCCTTTTTTGTATGTCAAGCAGAGCATAACAGGAGCATTGACCATCCATTACAAACATGGCAAGGATGGGAGAAAAGCAGCAGCTGCCTGATCTCCCTTGAAAAAGATGTCAAACGGGAGCAAGAAACCTGATGGCTACTCCTACTGCTACTGCCCAGCAAGAGAGACCACAGACCTGCATGGGGGCAAAGCAAGGATCCAGAGCCATCCCCAGAGAAGAGCAGAAAAAGCTTACATGGAAAAGACGCCTTCTAGCCTGGCAGAGAGTGAACTCTCAGCAGACACCCATTTTCACTTGAGAGGACCTGTGAG
Source organism: Limosa lapponica baueri (assembly GCA_002844005.1). NCBI lineage: Eukaryota > Metazoa > Chordata > Aves > Charadriiformes > Scolopacidae > Limosa > Limosa lapponica. The sequence continues at coordinate 84,675 of KZ505757.1, read as the reverse complement.
TAAAATCTGTGTTCCCCAGGGACCCTCTCTGCAATGCAAGATGCTCCAGGAGACCCTGCTCGGTCCATGCCAGCACCCTCGTGTTGCAGGTACCCAAACCTGGACCCTTCCACTGCCAGAGCTGAGGCTGAGGTTTTACTGGTTTGATGGCTAGGTCTGAAGCCTTGCTGCATATTTCTTCATTCATATGCAAAGAAGCCAACATCGATTTGGAAGTTGATCCCTGAGAGAGGGAGGAGCTGTTTAATTAGCGCCTCTGCTACATTCTTGCCGACGTTGCATGGCACCCACTGTCCTCTCGCCCCACTTGGGGAATTTTACATTTTAGCCCCAGCTGGGAAGATGGATTTGAGGAGCACATTTGCTTCTCTGACCCGAGGACATGCCAGCTCTTGCTGCAGGGACATTCCTGTGCAGGGGGAGCCTTTGCGCACCCAGCCATGAGCACAGCTAAAGCCTTCAGATGGCCTTACAAATAAACAAATGTGTTTCTAGGGATGGTTAATGAAAACGCTTCCCCAGTGCCGGTGCATGACAGCAGTGTAGCTGCCCCTGCTCTTCAGCTTGATCTTGTGCTTGCCACCCAGCCATTAGCTGCTCTTTTTTATGGGAAAGTAGAGGAGGATAAATGTCAGGGACAGACTTCTCAATTAAATCAGTACTGGAGTCAAAAGCAGCCCTCTGACTTTTTACCCAACCAACTTTCATTTCTTATAAATTTATCTAATATCTTTCCCTACAAGGAAGAAGGTTCTGCTCAGGTACTCTGTATATAAACATCACTGCAAATTCCTTGACTCCCGATGTTCATAAAAACAGAGGAGCAGGAGTTAAAGGAATTTTTTACAATTAATAAATTAAAGGAAACTAAAGTGTTTTCAAATTTGTTGCAATACTGGCAAAGTATTTTGAGACAGAAATAAAAGGGAAAAAAAGAGTTATTTTAAAGCTATGCTTTTTTTTTTTTTCAGATTTAACATTTTTTTTGTAGAGTCTTACAGACCTTGAAAAGGAAAGGAACCAATTTTTGGCTCAGGTAAAACAAAATCATTTGCACATCACTCCACCCATCCAAGGCTGCCTGAGTCCCAGTTTCACATGCTTTTGAAGTGCTCCGCATTTCACTGAATTAAACCCTCATCCACGGCATGAAGTTTTCAAAGCATCGAAGCGGTGGGAAGCTGAACGCCCTTTTTGGAGGTTGAGGGTGCACTGATTTTGCTGTGCCTGCTGACAGCAACTCGGTGCATAGCCAAGCTCATGCTTCCAGGGAGTGCCAGAGCTACTGTGTTCCCACTGCAGAAATGCTCTGAGGATTAACCAGGAGAGCCGTACGTCCTGAATGCATTAGATGTACGGAACATGCCTGGATGAAATACAGGTCCACGTGGACGCACACAGTCCGTGTGGCCTCCAGCATGCAGGTGGAGATCCTCCTGCTCAGGAAATCCCCAGGGAGGAGTATGACAGCTTCCCACAAACCCAACGCCCACGCGACACTTACCCCCGCAGCTTCACACACACAGACCTGGGGTGCATGCCAAGTTAGCAGTAGCCTTTGAAAACATCGTCTTGAATGTCCACAGGGGTCCGTGGAGGAGCTGTACCCTCTGCAGAGCGTCCCTGGTTTTAAAGCCTTTTTTCCCCTCCCAAGGTAAGGAAAATGTGTGCAGTGGCTGAAGAGGATCACAGCATCCTGAATCTTCTTGAAACTCTTGCTTTTAACTACCCAAATAGCTGCATCAGGATGTAAATATTTTTCTTTTTGCTTTTGTGGTACTTTACTGTTTGCATCTGGCTTGCCACGGCTCCATGCCTTCCTCTCCAGGACATTTGCCATTTGCTCTCCTTCTGGGGCGGGAGGAGAAATAGAGATTTTTCAGAGGTTTAGGCACATTCCTCTCCTTCCTTCGCTAGGCTCTTCCTTTGCCAGTTGTTTAGTCTCAGCCTGGAGTTAGAGCTCTGCAAAGTTTTATTGGGATCCAGGGTCTGGACCTGTCACAGATTATCAAATAAATCGCCAAGAAGCTAAAAGCTTGCTCTGTAAGTGCTTGTTTCAATGTTGGGCTTAACGCTCACAAGCCAAAAACATCTTGCTTTTCTTGCCCTGCACAGCCTCAGAAATAATGACAATTAGGTACTAATAGGAGTTCAAAAGGACTTCAGGGAGCTCCTCGGAGGGTCAGTCCCGGCCGCTCAGGCTCTCATACCACTTCTCATCTCCACCGAGGGCATCAGGCTCCATTGCTCCCCGCAGGGGCCAGCTCAGGCCCGTGATGTCCTGTGCATCACTCTTTAGCTTACCTTTGCTGAGAAGCATCAGTGATTTCTTCACACTTTCTAGCAAGCCAGGACCTCTCCCCTGGCCAAACCCAACTCACGCCTCTCCTACCTGGTGTGGGGATGGAGCCACCGTCTCCTCCTTTGCCTGTAAACCTTTCAGATGTCCTCTCACCCCATGTCCAAGCACCGCCAGGTGGTATCTGATGGAGGCAAGTGTCCCAGCCGAGGAGTTCAGGCCCCCCTCAGAGGCACAACATCAGCTGGCTGGTGCATGGATGCCAAAGCGACTAACTCACCAGGGAGCCAAAGTCTGGCCAACAAAACACTAACCTTTCCCTGTAGCAACTTGTTTGGCCATTTCTGAGAATTTCAAAGAAACAACGGGACATTAGTAACAAAGCCTTCACCTACCTGTTTGAGTAATCTTTGTGACAAAGACATGGGTAGCCTGAAATTGCCCTTCCCTTCCCTGCTGTCACCAAGTAACATCATGTTCAAACCAAAATGAGTCTGTCGCCATTTCTGGGCAACTTTGTACTTAAACTGTAGTCAGTGAGGTCATCAGTTGTTTCTCAGTTTGCATACAAAGCTCTATTTCTGTCTTTACTTCAAAAAGCAGCAGCATAAACAAAAAATCAAAGAGAATTAGCCACTAATACTGGCAGTATTTCAGTCCTCAATGGGAGCAGAAAGTCAATAAGAACATTGTCTGAAAGGAATGCAAGACTTTACCCTAGGCAGCACATACTTTATCCCAGTTTTATTCTTGTAGGTCTTTAATTAAATGTTCACATCAGTTGGACAAACATCATTTCACCAGTCATTAGCCACAGACAGAAACACATTTATAACTCCTTGTTGCACCTTGTATATTCAGTTCGATTAGAAGATATTATCGTAAGATCACTGCATGCTTACCAAGCAGGTATTACTGAGTTCACCTAAGATGCCACAGCAGGTGGACACTTAGGTTTTTTAAAAGCAGACATGAATGGAGGGACAACAGCACTGAAGGGAGCGTTCCTACCTCTGCTGAAATTCATCTGTTTCCCTGGATGTTGTTAAAGTTTCCACACCAAATGTCATTTCCAGTCCCTGCAATACCAGAGATCAGGTCTTTGCCTTTGAAACTTACCTTTTGATACCAAATCATGGACATTGTGAAACACTTCTCCTTGGGAAGGGCAGCCCACAGGCTTTTTCCATCCTGCCCTGTGAGGCACTGCTTGAAAAATAAAGCTCTAGCACAGTGGGTAAGATGAGAATATGTTTATTAGTTATAAAATATACAAGTGAACACCATCGGTCTGGTACAATCCTGTAGAAACAAGAGCAAGTTTTGGTGGCAGCAGCAGGCTTTGCCTGGCTGGTGTTACCCCAGGGATGCTAATCCTGGGGTGCCATGGGCTCTGCAGACATGTGCTCCGAGTGGTTCTGAGAAAAAGCGAATTTTAGCGACTCGTCAGCATTAGCTGGACATTGATACTCTTTCAGCTTCAAGGGAACGTAATGCTGTAGAGATGCAGCTTTCTGATAACCAGCGTGATTAAGGACTTTAATCCAGGAGGGTTTGGCTTGTCCTTTATAGCCAAGCATGGCAAAACTCCCTGAAAAACAGACACAAAGAGAATGACCCTCTGAATAGTTCGGTGCACTTAGTAGCAGCACAGCACAGACTCCCTCCACACATCATGGAAACTTCTTAGCCCTTCTATTTTAATTTGAATTAAAATAACAGAATATTTAGGAGAGAAAAAGGGTGAAAAAAGAAGGAATGAGCCTTGCTGTAACCTCACTGCATCACAGATCTGCAAGTATTTCAATAAGCTAAGATAGGCTCCCAGATGTCAGTTAGCAGGAATATTGTTTTACTCTTTATTTTTAAGTAAGACTGGTACTTTTTCATATTTGACTACATGAAAATGGTTAGGCCCTTTCAATCCTTCTTTTATTAGTTTACATCAGTTTCTTCCTGTTATGCCTAAACTATTCCCCATGTCGACTCTGCTCTGGTCCTCTGCTGTCACAAAGTACAAAGGCATTATGTATTCTTCCAATTTAATAATAATGTCTTGTGTTTATATTATGCTTTTCATTGCAAAGACTCCCAAGGCTATTTGCAGCTGGTTGGGTTGAGACTATTCCTGTAAACACTTCTAATTTAAATATGGTTTTGCAAAACCAGGCAACAAGACCCTAAACCCTCATCTGACTGGGGTCAAGGGGATAGGGGTTTTTTTTTGCATTATCCCTGGCAGAAGCAGTAGACACTTGGGAGAAATGCTCCAGCCTGCCCTGAAAGGCAGCACGGACCAGTCCTGCATATGATCACTTTTGGAGCTGTGAAGTCAAATAGTGCGCATACCTGAATCAGTGGGAGAAAGCTCATGAAGCAGAACTTAATTACCCCAGCTGGAAATCAGGGCAGACACGTGGGTGAACACCCTTGCCCTTAGGAAAAGCAAAACAGAGGCAGCCATGATCGGCCAGCAGCGGCTTAGTCCTGCCACCGGACACCAGCATCCCACTGAGGTGGCAGGGCAAGGAGATGGCCACCAACCAGTGTGTCCCCAGGACTTGCTGCTTTTTGCACCCCAGGAGCAGTCGGGGCTGGAGGCTGAACCGAGCTCCCAAAATGACCTGGAAGTGCTGCGCCCAAGCACGGGGCACAGGTAGCTCAGGGAACAAAGTTTGACAAAACAAACAAAAAAAGATTGCTTTTTTAATCAAAAAATTCCTTTCAAAAGTATTCAAGGCTTGGATGAAAGAATGAAGCAATGAAGTTCAGGACACAAACAAAAAAGGAAACCTCAAATTTTTGCTTTTAAAAGGACGAAAGTTAAAAACAGCTTCTCAGGAATCAAACAGGCACTGAAGTGAAATCACTGTCTGCTGTAAAAACTATGCTGTCCTCCCCTGGAACAGTCATAGCAATGAGCTTTGAAACTTGAACCAGAAACTGATATAAATTTCAGTAAAGCAGTAGGGAAAAAAAATCCCCAAGCCCCCAAGAAAAAAATGAAGCTGGAACTACAGCCAGTTCTCCATCTGATCTCTGCTTGAGAAATTGCAAATGAAATCTGAATCAAGCTGGCTGGTTGTTTTCCTGATTTCCTTATCACCCAAATTATTCATCCAAACCTGGACTCAGTAGCCCCTAGTTTTCTAGTAGGAAACCCAGCATGGATTTCCTGGACCAATGATACCAATGGATTTCTTGCCACAATCCAAGGTAAAGCTGTAACAAGAACTTTCCAAAACTGGTGATTTCACCTTCCTTCCATGAAAAAAAAAAAAATTAAATAGCTCCTATTTCATTTCAGCCTATTTTCTTTTTTATCACCCTTTCAGTTTATGATTGGTTTTCCTGGCAAAGCAATTGAATTTTAGAGATGGAATCTTTATCAAATTATTCTTTTTTTGTTGTTGTTGTTAGAAAAACAAGCTCCCTTTAGAACGAAAAATTTGCAGCGTGCAGTTTCTCATTGGTGAAATAGGGTCAAAGCCCCAAAATAACTCTCCTGCTTCTCACCATCCCTAAGCCAAGAGGTTTTTACTAGGTTAAACTGGCATATTGTGGAAGGAAATATACACTATACAAGAATACGTTTTTGGTAGAAAAACACACCAGTAATTCTTAAGCAAAATAAACCATGGAAGAATAAATACATTTACCTTCCTTATGGAAGACAATGGGCTTTGCTGAACCTAACCTGGTAAAAACAGACATTTCAGAGCTCCCCACCACCTCTGCAATACCTCTAGAGCAGATGAGAACAAGTGATCTGAAAAGAAGGACAGTAATTACTGCATGATTGCAAAATATTACTTTCATTAAGAATCTGCAAGACCTTTAAGATCCAATTCAGAAAAGTACTTAAGAGCTTTCTTAACTTTAAGAACATGCTTAAATCCCTTTGATTTCAATTGCATGTAAGCTTTCCTAAGTTTAAGCCTCTGCTTAAGTGTTCCTAAATTAAACCTGTGCTTCACATGGAATCAAAACACGTACAAATGACTATTTGCAAGTGAATCTCCTGTAGGAGACGACAGTCAGCTGCAAAAGAAATTCAGTTGCTGTGCAGTCCTGAGCCTCTGAAACTATCTATGTCCTGGGTCTGATTTTCAGTCAAACCTCAGTCTGGCTTTGGTCCTCCCAGATGTGCTTTAAGCCCCCACTTAATTGTACCCACAATGAACTACAGGTTGCACAATTGGTTGCATTTAGCTGAATGCCTAGACTTGCAAAATACACATCCTACCAGAAAACCAAACCAGAAGTATAGGCATCATATGGATATATGTCTCTTCATGCACGTTTTATACATGTACATACTCAGGTGCATAAATACAGACATAATAGCTCAGGAGTGTTCAAATCTTTGGTCATGAACTGCTCAGAAAGTCTGTTTTCTGGTTATTTGACCTGCTTCTGCCAGCAGCTGAGAATTTATCTATAAATCTCTGTTGTTCCATGTTTATGCAGCGACACATAAAACCACAAGGAATGTGGGACAGACACAAACAGATGATCCAGACCAGTGCCAGGACACATGCAAGGTAACAGAGCCCGCAGGCAGGCAGGTCTATTCATTGGCTCGCCCAAGAAAAGTCCTATTGGAAAATCTGGCACACTTATGATTTTCATCCGTCACAAGAGGCAAAAACAATCAGTAAGAGTAAACAGAAACCAACTCGTTTCAGAAATGGAAAACTGAATCACCAGCTGCCAGGAAAAGGCTGGACACCGGGATGGGTGCGCAGGACTGTAGGTCATTGCCAGGACCTTATCTACTCCGTGCTGGAAAATGAACGGTTAATTTAGAACGAACTGCCAGTTTTCCAGAAAACCTGTTTCTGTCTGCTGTAATCTGCACAATCCTGGGAGAGACACATTGCTTCTCTTATTATCTTGGTGATATTTGGGATTTGTACATATTTAATCTGTGCCAGATTTCTTCAGAGCACAGGTTTGGTTATGAAAGCAGGTAATTTTTTCCTTTCTTTGTCTATCAGCCACGGGTTGCTACATGAACTGGGCTTTCAGCAGTTTGCTTACCTCTCTTTTATAAATGTTTGAACATAATCAGTTATTGCACTGGCAGTGTTTTCACCAGTGACTGTGTCAAAGTGCCGCCTACTCACGACTGCTCCTGAACAGGCATCTAGCACCACGAAGAATATCCCACGGCTATTGAACAGGAAAACCGTGTCATTTATCTGCAACAAAAAACAGAGGTAGGTTTTATGGAAGCAGGCTGGGGAGCTGCAGCCGCTCATCCTGCTTCTCCATATAAGGGAGTTACAAGCAAGGAAAATATCGAGGGTGTACACCCTATAATTTTAAATATATAATTAGCACAGACGAAGTGACATCCCTGATAGATGGTCAGTGTCAGGAGGAAGCAAAACCCTTAGTTCTCAGTGGGGTACAAACCCAAGAGAAATGAGGTCATCGGCATCTTTTGTGTGTTAGGAAGATACATTTGGGAAGCCAAGAATCCTGGGAGTAAAATGCTTAGTTCAGTCATAATGCAGTTTCTTTCCATGTGAGGGAAATTACTGTCACTTGGCAAAGCAGATTTGACCACGGAGCAAGGGAGAGGTGCTGAGACAGCAGATGGGGGAACACAGGCGACACATGGACTTTTTTTGTTTTCCCTGAAAATATAAATATCAAAAAAAAAAAAAAATCCTTCTTGGGAGGGCTGTCCCAGTGCCTCAAAGAAGTTGTAGCACAAGTGGCTCCTACTCCTCTCCTTTCCTACAGCAAGGGCTCCTTCCTCAGGTTACACCTCTCAGGGTGCTCCACCAGCTTTGCTTTGAGAAAGGCAAAGGGTTTCTGAGGTGCCTGGCACTGGTGCATCTCCCCAGCATCCTGGGGGATGTGTCCTCCCAGCCTGGGAGGACACAACCTCTGCCAAGGAGAGCAGCAACGTACCAAGGTCAGACAGTCAGAAAGCTGAGCTCAGGATACACAACATGCCACTGTAATTCACATGGTCGTCCAAAGCCCACAGGCACCAGGGAGCTCAGATACATCCCATCAATCTGAGACACGTGTGCCTCCAGGGAATATAAGGACAGACTGCATGAGGGAGCCAAGTGTTAAAAAGTGGCTTCTGCAAGATGTCGAAGGATGCTGAATGCAACAGGGGGTCAAGGGTAAGGGAAACATGAATGTCCCCACCATGGATAGCCAGAGGGGAGTGAGGAGGGACACAGACAGACTGAATCTTCTGCCTGCTCCTGGCTGTCTCACACTCCTAAGCCTGGGAAGTGTGTCAAAGTCTGGATGCACAGAGAGCAGAGAGCAACCACCACTGCAAAGCAACCTAAATGTGAGCTGCTGGCCAAAGAACCAGTCCCACTGCATGTCCTGCCCCTCTCCACATGCTGCAGACCCACCAAGGAGCCAGCACGAGGGCTCTCACTGCCCCATGGGAGTGTAGCAGGGCACTCAGTCCTTGGATTATAAATTTCAAACATTTCTGAATTTTTCACTTCATTCAGCAAAACAAGAACAAAACATGCTTTTTGATAGTGGAGGCTCCTTTTCTTCACTTCTTTATTTCCAGATTTTCCTCACTTTTTAAGATGTAGGGTAAAAATCCTCCTTTAGACGTTAATCTTTATCATTTGCCTAGTCCAGCCTTTACTTCAGCTAGGAGTACACGTGTCAGAAATAAAACTCCCTTTGAGAAACAATACTATGCATTAAAGCTTTAGAAAAGCCAAAGAAGCCCTGAGGATGCTACTCCTGTCCCACGAGCACTGCACACACACAGGTCTCTGCACTTCACCGCAGGTGAGGATGCTGCCTCCAGTAACACCTGCTTGCTAATGGTTTTTGATAAATTTTTGATGATGCAGCCAGTGCACATGGCAAGAGACCTTGGCTGCTCAGACTCCTTAGGGATGCTGTACCAGCTTTGCTTGGCATTTGTTAGCATTAATTACAATTCAGTAGCACACAGGCATGTGAGCCTGGACAGTGTCCTTGCAAGCATGATTTCAGTCACCCTTCACCATCTAGACAGATATATAAGGCATGTCCAAATCCCTTCAGTAGTGAAATATAGTTATTTTTATCTTTTACTGCAATGCCAGCAGAGAAAATCAGAAAAACAAACTTGTTTTTTTTCCCCACATCCTTTGTAAACAATGACTTCTGGTGTGCTTTCCCCACCCCCACCCCTTCCTCTACATTAGAGTGGTAGTGTTAATTCTTCTTCTGAGGTGATAAAAAGCCTTTTTTTTCCCTAAGGGCTCAAATCCTCATCTGAATAGAATACGAACTCCCAGTGACTTTAATGAAGTTAATTGTAAGGGAGAACAATGCACTCGCCTCTTCCAGGGGAACTTCCCATTTCCTTCTGCCAAGGCTCAGCATGATTTTGCAGTAACTTTCCTTGGAGATAAAGTTTCCCCTGTTTAATCATCATCTCAAACGCGGTAAAACACAACGTACCTTAATGAATGCAGATGTCAAATGGTTTTGTATGTCTGCCCTGCTGAGAGCCTGGATCTGGATCCTTACATACTTGACTGGGGGTGTGCTAGTGATCGCGAGCTGCAATTACACCAGAGACAGAAACTTCAAAACTGGTTTTCAACAACAAAATGACACCAGTGCTCATATATATAATCGCAAAACTTTAAGAATTCCTTTTTCAAACTGCGATCCTGGTTCACAAGTAAGTGCTTATTATTAAGGCACCACTAATCAAAGGATTGTGGCAATGCTGGTTGGAAGGGACCTCCGATGGTCACTCTGCCACTAAGTTAGTTTAAAACTTGAACATGAATTTCATAAATGTCATATATTTTGCCTGGCTATAGACTGAAGTGCAGATTTGTATGAGCCTGAAATAATTCTGGAGGATTTAGAGTGGGGTGAATTTACAGTAAATGAGAAAAGAACCTGGCTCTAATTTTCCAGTTATTCTATTTACCAGAATTATTTCCCAGTGTGAAATTCAGCAGCAATGTCGTACTTTGGAATTCAAAGCCAATCTAATCTGATCCATCTCAATAATCCTTTTTTTTCTTGTCTAAAAGAAAGAAGTGGGGGAAAAATGTGCCATAAATGCGCGTTCACATGCTTCCAGGTGAGCAATTTCTTTGAGGCTATCTTTGAAGCATAGTACAAAAAGCTGCAGAAATTCAGAGCAAAACCCTTCCCTCTACACAGGTTATGTGACGCTGGGCTGATTCACGAGTGGGAATTCCCTACGGCTTTTCATTGTACGCTGTGAAAACGAATTGACCTCCCATGGCTGCACATCCACTGCAGAACCTGAGATGCTGTTCCGCGCGGGGGGTACCTGTGGGGCCCCACACACCCGGCATGGCCCAGCCGGGTGCTGGGACACGGGACGGTGGGCAGATGGTGGCCTCTGCGGGAAGGGGTTCGCGTCACAGCTCCAGGAGTCCCCTGGGTACATATGCGCCGTGATCTTAATACGTTCGCAGCCTTGCTGAGAGCAGTAACTGTGTCCTTTCCGAGCTACGTGGGCTTGCAGGTGAACAAAGAGGTACCTACAAATGAGAGCAAACAGTGGGATCAGAGCCACCGTGTTCCTAGAGGCAAGGTCTGCACGTGCGAAATTGCATTATCCCTCCCAGTGCCCAACATCATGGCCCAGCTCTGTCTTAGACCAATGCACTGCCATGGCAAAATGGGTCCTGCAAGGATGGAGGTCGAGCTCCCCTCTCATCCTGGTGTGATGAGACCTGCGGCACTCGCAACCCGTACGCCCAAGCCAGCTGCCTTCACCAGGCAAGCATGGTGTGGGGCAGACACCCTCTCCAGCCCCAGGCACCCCATGTTGCCCCCAGGTGTGGTGGCATCCCACCAGAGAAAGAGCAGCGGCGATGCTCAGGCTGCTGTACAGAACGAGACAGCCTTGCCTGGAAACATCGGCATCTCCCCTTGGGCTATCTGCGTGGCTTGGTCCTGGCCCACAGGCAGAGCTTAGCCTCAGGCACGCACGACAAATGCTCAAAGGCAGCCAGGTCTTCTGGCTTTCAGAATTCTTTTTTTTTTTTTTTTTGCTAGCTGTTCTAAGTATGTTTTCAATCGTGTCTGTTCTGCAATTCAGGCCGAGCAAATTATATAAACAGCTCAGTTCAGCTTCAGGATCAAAAAGATACACGAGGTTTAAAGGGATTTTTCATTCTATTTCTTTTAAAACTAAATATTTGTTTCTATTTGTCTGGAAGAAAGAATGAGTAAGCTTGGTTCCTTCGCAAGGATCCAGCATGCGGGGTTAAAAAAAGAAGGGGAAACATCCCACTCATTATGAAATAAAGTCTAAAAAACAACAACAGGAAAAGAAAAAAGCCAATCCCCTAACTTCTGTACTCTGAAAGGCTAAAAAAATCACTGCTGAATTCAACAGAGAACCAAAAGGCTGATACTGCCAGAATTAAGTTAGGTTAGACCCATCAATCCTCATTTACCAGGTCCAGATGGCTGCTGGCAGCCAGTGGCTCTTCCCCCACACACCCACATGTGTAACCGTTTTCCCCACTATTTAGTAGTAAACAACCTGTTTACAGAATTTGGGCAACATTTTTTTCTCAAAAAAAAAAAAGAAAAAAAAAAAGGATTAATTAGCAAATTGTTATTTCACAATTCCTGTGATGAGAGAGACCTGGCCATCAGCGAGGAGCCTGGTTAACCGGGAAGGCATTCCGGGATTCGATTGCTCATGTGTTATGGTTGAATGAATAAATATATCCCATCTTATTTTCAAATCTGGCACTTGTGGATTGATTCCTGAAGCAGCTACTTAGTCAGGTGAAGTGTCATGGGACCCATGGTTAGACCACAAAACACTTTTTTCCTCCCTATTTTAGCTGACAGAAACACAGTTTCGTAATATGTTTTTTTAACCAAAGGTGTTCTAGAGTCTTACAAAGGTAGTGCAAGATCTCTAGGACTCTCTTTATGCCTTCAAAATGAGAGATGTATTACTGTGCTTTCTTTTTTTTTTTACAAAAAAAATAATTTTTAGTGTGTGATGATCTCAGTAATTTGTCTTTATGGGAATATGACGAAGTTGAAATTTCCCAAATTATCTCTGTGTTGGAGCTGCAGCAGTCACGAGAGGGCTCCTTTTCATGGTCCTTTGGGGTAAAATAGATGCTAACAAATACTTACACTTCACCCACACCTGCAGCAATCTGAGCAGTGGGGATGCCTCAAAGGAGCTGAGTCCAGGCAAGAAATCAGGCATTTTCTTAATAGCAATGCAAATCGCTGCTCGGTGATACAGAAACGGACCTAACCCAGGTACTCCAGCCTGTAAATCCGTTTTGACCTGAAATCAGTGCAAAGACCGTACAAGACGGATGGGCCCAAATTTTAACTCTGAGGAAAGGAAGGGAGGTGCTGGGGCTGGCAAGAGAAAGACCCCGAGTGTTTGCTGCCCGTTCCCTGAGGGACCCTTGGGGACAATGTGGGGCTCACCCTGAAGCTCTGTCAAAGTAGAAGAGCCGCTGGCCGGTCCCGTTGAGAGCGCTGGCCCGGGAAGGGGCGGCGAGATAGTGCTTTACACTGTGCACCGTCCCTGTCCGTCGCTGGTAGATGTCTGCCACCACCTGGAAAACAGCTTCCCTGGGATAGCAGAGGGCAACACGCAGCCAGTCTCCTCTGTCGGCAAAAAGGGGAGGCAGGGGGAAAGAGAGAAAATGCACTTAAGGGCTTGAGTACAGGAAAGATGATCTGCAGCCAAGAGTACAGTCTTCAGGGGAAAACAAAGAAACGTCCTTTGAGGTTCTCTTCTTCCTTTAAAAAAACACAACAAATCCTCAAAGCCAAAGAAAATCAGATTTTTTTGCTTTGTCTGGAAACAACGGCTGCTTATTACGAAGGTCTGATCCAGGGACCCTGGCTGACCTCAGAGGACTTTGAGTCAGGTGCCAGGATGGCTTAAAACCAGAGATCTTCCCTTCCTTGTCCCATAAGGCTGCAGTACAACCAGTCACATACCCACTCACATCTCCTGAGGCAGCCGGGGCTTGTTTTAGTTCATCTGGAGCTGCTGCAGGAGAGGGAACCGGCATCCAGCAGACGTTTCACCGGGGGCACAGATTCAGGAATTAGAAAGTAATCTCTGACTTGAACCAGAGCCACAGTCTAAAGAGACCTGCTTCCTCCACTTTACAGCAAAGTTTATTATTATGGTTTCCATTAAAATCTCCCTCTCCTCTGCTCTTTTTTCAACAGCAGTTTAGAATAAACTAAGGGTAAAGTTAAATCATCTTTTAACCCTTGTGTATCACAATTTCAGCATGCACCTTTACAAAAAATTGCCCCCTTAGCTTTCCTTTCTCCCGTGATTTTCATCATCACCCTCATTGAGAGAAAAACTGGCTCCAAACTAGAAAATTTTGTTACATGACTCAGAGGCAAAAGATGCAGCTACGGTGCAATTTGGATACTGGTAGGAAGGATGTTCCACAAAACTCAACACCCTTTCCCACCTGCAGGATACACTTGCGCTATACAATGCGGAAAGCCGCAAGAAGTTGACACTTGAAAAGAAAAACTGAATAACAAGACAATTAGCTTAATTGTTTTATTTCTTTCTACCCTCTGAATTGGCTCAGTGGACCACACCAAAGGGCCTGGAACAGTACCAGGGTTAGCTTTCCTTATATTACCAAAACCATCCAGGCTTTAAATGTATTCTTTTAATTACCTGGCTTCCTGGTTAAAAATGTAAGAATATAAATTTGGCCTAGAGAAAGACAAATACCACCTTTGTCAGCTGTCTTTCTGGGCTCTACAAAGCTGAGGAAGACAAAGTTTCTCCAAAGGTTCCCCTGAAATGACCCACCACCTATCCCTGCCAGCAGAGCGATAAATGGGGGGAAACCACTTTGATTTGGAGAAATCTGGGAATCTGCATGCCTAGACCTCTACTTTGCATTACACATGGAGAGCACAAAAGCAAAGCTGTTTCAGTCTTTTTCTGGTTTTCTCATTAAAAAAAACCAAAACTATCTACAGGATGGAAGAGGGGACAGGCTGTTCTAGAATAATAAATCAAAGCCGCACAAAGACCCATCAGCTTAAGCCAGATACTGCCCTCTAGATTTTAACCAACTCCAGCTGTGTCATAACACAGGACAGCTAGAAAACGGATATATTTTCAGATGATTTGGCCTCCGACTAGAGGAAATGAAAGAAATGCACCAGAGCCATGTTTGTGGAATATTTTTAGGACGGAGTCCCAAGACATTTGGCTGTTTCATAAGGGTGATTTGCATTGCGTTAGCACATTTCATCCCCTGAAGACGCCATCACAAAAAGGGCTTGTCATCTCCCTCAGATGCTGGGAACCAGCTTTGGTGCCATGCTACACTGACTGCTACCCCTCTGGGGAACAAGAAAGGCACTCGAAAAGGCAATTGGAGGGTGAAAGAAAAAAAAAAAGTGTGAAAAACCCCACAGCTGTGACCATCTTGAGTCACTGGAGCATTTGGGAATATGAGGGCTAGAGCCTAGTGTGCATGTGAGCAGGCTGAGCGAGACGCTGCAATAAATTATATCAAGATTGAAAAGATCAAATAAAGAGCACCTACTTTGGTGTTTGTGGAGAAAGAGATGGAAATAAGTGCATTCCCACAACAAAGAGCCTGGGAGGAGATGTGAGAAGGGAAGGCATTAGAAGTTTTCCTTTATGTAAATATAGGAAAGAATAAGGTGGTTATTTTCTCTTTAATTTAGTGGTATTTTAACAGCTTCCTATTTAGTTCTTTACTTCAGTTCTGCTCCTTCAGCTTGTACAAAATCTGCCATAAACCCTCCCAAAATACCTGGCTGTGTGGCTGAACTCGGCTCCACCATCTCCAGGGAAAGCAAAGCAAGAAGCAGCAGCGCTATGGCGGGACGGTCCCCAGGACTCTGCCTCCCAGCTGGCCAGTGGCTGGGGGTCAGATGCCTGTTCTCCAGCCTCTGCCAAAACCAAGGGAGAGAAGCAACCACAGGCAACAGGCAGTAATCAGGCATGGGACGGCTTGGACATGGCATTCAAAGTAAAACAGATGTGCGTGTGCCTTCCTCAGCCACTGCGCTGGCCACCAAGGACCTCCTGGCTGGCTCTCCAGCACAGGAAGCCTTCATCTTTTTCAGGGTGGTCAATAAACTGTGGCTCCTGCTTTATTTCTCTGTCTAAACCTCTCCATTCTGTCTTATTTACCAGCCGCTAATCCGGGGTGAATATTTGCAGACAGAATAAGAAAAAGTCCTTATTCTGCTGATCTCAGTACCAGCAAGTCGGCTGGGATCTCTGCAGATGCCCAAGAGGCTTGGGGACACAGGCAGCACTAGCAAGAAGAGAAAACACTGAATTCATAGTAGATCCCAAATTATGAATTCAGAGTAAATTCAGACCCCTGTCTGAATGCTGTGGGAACATCTGTCAGACGCTCTTATGCTTAAAGACCAGAACAAAGAGGGGAAAAAAAATTAAAACACAAGGGGCAGAAGTCAGACTATTGATAGACAAAATGCTGTCCAATGTAGGACTTTCTTTTTTTAAAAAAAAAACTTTTCATTCTTAGGAGTTTCTTGCAAGAGAAACAAATAGAAATATTCTCAGGTGGAAAGCCTGACTTTTGAATTAGCTGTCAGTTTAAGGGAAAGACGTATTAACGTGTAGGAAATTAACTGGAGCTATTTAAGATATTTTCATCCCAAAACTAAGTAACTGTGTTCACAAACTTTTCTAGTGGTAAAGTTCAGTTCATTTTAGAAGCAAGGAACATTTTTCTTTCTCTTTTTCGTTCTTGTTCTTAATCAGGCCAACATTTTCCTATGTGTTTTTACAAAAGAGAAATGCTAAATATGCACTAGCAAAAATTCAGTGTTTAGCGGGTCCTAACAATTTCAAACACCACTTGGAAAATTTTTGAGAGTCTGCCGACAGCAGCATATATAAAACCTGACACTTCTGCCCCTCTGTTACTGTCATTCAACAATCCCCACAGTGCATTTCATGCATTTTTATGAATGTATTTAGCCTGTTTATTTCCTTTTGGAAATGACTGGGTGAAACAAACCCAAGAAACCTTTCTTTTTTCACCAGGATCTTGGCATTTGCAGTTCTGACTCTTTCAGGTGAAGCAAAAACACAAGGCAAAGTGTCAAAAAACTATTCTTATGTTTTGGCAGTGAGCAGGCTTCCTGGGATAAGCAAAAGCAAAAAAGCATGAGGGAAAGGCAAAAAAAAGCAGGCACGAGGTTTCCTGTTCTTGGATATGTGGTAGATACAGATCTACACGTAGACACATACATACCTCATTTACAACCCTCAGAACAACAACCCCCAGCTCAACCCCAAACTCCCAAAGGCAAAGCCACTCAGGGAAATGTGATCAAGCAGGCAAAGGAGGGGAGACTTTTGTGAGCGGTGGGATGTGAAGTGAGTCATGTAACTTGGAGACGAGATTTGGCCGGAGTAAGCATAGAAAGAGTGCGTGTCTGGGACTCTCACCGCCTGGGAGAGGACAAATAACACTCATTCAATATTGTGAATGTGCCCCTTGGCTACATCAGATGTAGTATCAGTCCTGGGCAAATGGGTATGATCTACTGCTGGGGTTGCTGGTTGTGCTGGACACCAATCCTGGCTGCATTTTTAGCTAAGGGAACTTCTAAGCTGATGAATATTACTCTAGAAAACATCTCCACCATGTTTATTGACATGGTGTGTCACGTAGTTGATGACCATGGAAGTGCACAGTCCAAATCCTGATCTCACTGATGAAAATCTGGGGTAAGCTAATGAGGGAATGCCTCAGAGTACAACTAAAAATTACTTATTTTTTCCTTGAGCTCGAAAAAACAAGAGACTTTCATCCAGTGAGTCAGTCTCCCCCAACTGTTATTACTCCTATTTAAAAACAACCCTTCTGACATTTTGGTCAACATCTACGTGAGCTGAACTTTCAAAGGGAGTGAGAAAATGGGGAATTTGAAACTTTCCTGTTCATAGTATGGGAACTAAGCAGAAATCCCCACATGCTGCTTTGGTAAGTTTGTCTCTCAAAGACTGAATTTTGAACTTCAAAAGACAAAAAACGCAAAGCCATCATTCAGCCTCCAACCCATCCCAAGAACAAATAACAGGAGGTCAATGCTCCTTGTTCTATCTCAGGATACAGCTGGTTTTTCTCTCCAAAAATGTCTCCCAACCTCACACAACCTGCCCAGCACCAGGCTGAATCTCTTCTGGCACAAAACCTGCTTTCAGGACAAGCCACCTCCTCTCCAACCAGCATCACTGGGGGGAAAACGGAGCGAGAAATACCCACACACCTCACAGGTGCTCAGAAGAGTGGAGAAAGAGCTACAAGGAACCTGGCCATGTCCTCACCACTTTCTTTCAGTTCAAGCTCTTTCCCTTGAACCCACGTTTCCCACCAGCTCCCTTCAGCTGTCACTCGCTCCTTCTCTTTTTCTAGACTTCTTTTTAATTTTCCGCTTTCAACTCAAGCTCATCCAAACCCCCCGCGATGGCAAACACGGCTACTGGGCAAACATCCAGCAATATTTTTCAAGACCTCATTATTAAGGATTGACTTTTCTGGAAGACAGCTTGCTGTGGGGATAGTAACAAGTTAGGTATGTGTTTAGCTAACTGGAGTTGTGTGTATTGGGATTTAAATGCCTTTCCTAAATGTTGCCATTTAGGAAATGCCATTAAAAATTCAAAAGCATAGGCCATCTCTTAATATAAATTAAAATTTTTGGTTTTACCCATGTGCCTCCTTAGGCAAAAAGAATGATTTTTGCTTTTGCAAAGCTCAACAAATTATACAAGGGATCCTGCCCTGAGGTACGCTTCTGCTGATACTCATGAAACCTGGGTCTGACTCAGACAGTATTTGGCTCACAGACAATTGGATTCAAGGAAAAATAAGAACTTCCTGCATTTAAATACAGTACATCATCTTATCATCTTTTTTCCCACCCTACATGCTTTCATGGAGGAACCACAGCCCAATTCAATTTGTATCTTTTTTAATGCGTTCCCAACTAGTCTGACTATGTGCATTTCATATTTTTCTGCTGCTGTGCCTTGGATGCACATGAGGTCAGGAGAGGCTGGTGGCCCTGAGGAGCCTCAAGCCCCACTCCACGGGCCAGGAGAAGGCTGAAAGCAAGGAAAAACCTACAGGTTTCACGTGCCAGGCTTCAAAGTGACAAGCAGCCTGGTTTGCCACGGCCATCTGGGGACTGTCGGATGCTCAGATCGCTCTAATTCATGCTGTAAAATGATCATCTGAGGAAGGATGTCTCTCCTCAGAGTCACCTTGGTAATCCACGGGGCCAGCTGCAAGCACAGGCCACGGAGGACAGAGAGCAGCAGCAAGGGCTGCAGGTGGGGAGGCAAAGACGGGGCTTAAGGACCACTCAAATACAGCGATGTCAGCGCCCGCTTTGGCCCAGCTGTACTGAAATGGTGCAATCTGCAACCTGGTGTTCTGGCAAACATTTTAGCTTCTTTCCAATTTAAAAAAAAAAAAAAAAAGATCTTGTGGCTTTCATCCACGGGTTGACCTTTGGGTAATTTAAGGGATTTAAATGGACAGAAGGGAATTCAAATGTATCTGCTGACTTCTGTGTTGTGTGGATGATTAACTCTGAGTTACAGATATTATCAGGAGGGGCAGGCTATGAAACCCAAGTAGCACTTTACTTATTATTATTGGAAATAGTGCTGGTGTTACTTGTATTACATCCAGATCTGGGGGACTGGGATCAGAACTCATGTATGTACAGGAACAAGAAAGCAGTCACAGTCTTAAACTGTTAGCTCCCCTTTGAAATACTAATTTTGCCTTCCTGTGCATTTATCAATTTGGGAAGCAAAAGGAAAAGATCATTTAGAACTAATCTGAAAAAGAAACAATTTAGGAAATAGCTATAAACCGGGCAAGTCTGCAACAAGCACATTCTAGCCTTGTCTCATTATCTTTGTTTTCCTCCAGACCTTATCACCACTAAGGAATTTAATCACAAAAATGACAAGTAGCTGAAAGTATGAATCAGACTGGCACTGAATAAGAAGCCGTAGGAGACACACCTACCTACACAACCCTGACAAATATGAATATACCAAGTCCCCCAGAGTCTCAGTGCGGACATGGGCTGCAGAAGTTTGCTTGCACTGAAATCTCCACTTTTGGATGCGTTGCAGCATCCTGGAGGCTTCATATCACCCAGCATCCAAACACTCCACTATTTTTAATGAAGAATTTAGACCCAAACTTATTCCAGGCTCTTCAATTTTCAGATAACTTAGATCATTCACTGGTGAATGTGATAACAAGCCCTCGCGCAGAACTGCAGCCTGGCAAACACAGGAGTCGAGCAGCACACCTGTGCCCATCCCTGCACAAACACGGCAGCAGGGGAAAGGCTGGACACGTTCCCAGGCACACACATGGACATCTGCCTTTTTGCTTGCTGTTGACAAGGAATTTGGCCCTCCCCTGCCAATTTTTTTTTTTTTTTGAAGGCTCTCATAAGGATCCAACTCCTGCAACAAGGCTCCAGAGAACATCAATAATATGAGCCTTACTGTATCCCTCCAGGTGAAGCAAGAGGGTGCCGATGAAGAGAGCCGGGGGAGGCTGCCCTGCACTGTCCTTGGAGCCAGCACCTCTCAGGAGAGGGGCAGTACAAAGGAAAGCCCCTGCATGTAGGACTGTGGCAAACTACCTACAAAAATTACCCTCTTTATACTGTTAGCTGCTCACGTTTCCCTGAATTCCCTGTTGAACCACAGCAGAGAGCCCTAATAAGGGAAAACCCTTCCCTCTGAGCCTTAACAGACCAGCTACAGAGATTTGCCTGTGCTCATTAAAAACAAGGAATGTTTCATCTAATTGCCACTGCTTTTCAGGCTGCTCCAACAACACAACTTATTACACTATACTTCAGACATGTGCTTTGAGGAGATTTAATTCTTATCTGTAGATTTGCTGATAGCACAAAGAAGCCTGGCTGATTTACTGAACAGCACTGGCCTTTGATAATAATAGTATTTGCCTTTGCTGCTTCTGTGATTAGAAAATTTGCACAGGCACAAAGCCTAGGTCATTAAATTGAAGGACTTCATTTCTGACTCCGCTTACTGTATGAAGTGCCAATCTTTGTACTGCTTTCCAGCACCTGAAAGGAGGCTCACACTTGCAACCAAATAACGTCTTCCAGCCTCTCCTCTTGGTTTACCAGCCTCTCCCCGCTCTCCTAACAAGCTTGATGCTCTCTGCGGGCCTGTGTGCATCAGGAGATTAACTTTGAGGAAAGTCCTTAGCCCAGTCTTACAGATAATTCTCATACTTCTGTGAAGCAGAAAAAAAAAACCAAAAACAAGAAAACATACAAACAGCTCTGAGGGGGGTGGGTGGAAACCGCCCCCACAGAAGGAGGAATCCCATGGAGAAGGGGTCTGAGGTCCCCATTCATGAAGGTTTCGCACACCCTTTATGCCCGATGGGAGCCATCCTCAGCAGATCTGGGCTGGTTTTGGAGCACACTTTATTCCCGGTCATTAAAATTCCAGCCGGCGCTCTCCTTCTGTTCGCTTGCCAAAACATTCAGAAGTTACTTGTCCTGCATTACCTCTTTCCAGAAGCATCAATACCCGTCCGCCGCCTTCTCCTCCTCACAGGGAAACTCCCAGCCATTAGACAGACAACCCTATCTATAGCTTAATAAGGGCATTTCTGCCGAGACAGCTGCGTTCCGCAGCAGCCTGAAAACACAGCCTGGGGGTCTCTGCCAGGGCTTTACATTTGCCCATCAGTCAGCAGTGCCAAATGCAAACAAGTACACCTCGCATTGGAAGGGAAGCTGGCGTGCGTTAAAGAGCTCGTTTGCAGCACATGGAAATTTGCATGTGGAGACACAGCAATTTTGTTGGGTTTAGCTTCATATTGTGATGGCAGCAAAGGAACTGCAGAATTACTCTAAACACGGTTTGACTCAGCGTGAAGAAGACACAAGAACTCCAGGTGCCCATGATTGAAAGAAAAAGATCTCGGTGATTGTGCTGTGACTGGTGTCCTCCTCCTCCGCTGAGTAAAGCCACCTGAGTGGTGCCTCTGAACTCCCCGGGCAAGATTCACAGCTCACAGAAAGCAACGCTGCCAATTTCAGCTGAGTCATGGGAATTCATCCCAACTAGCTCCTGCCCACCCCAGGAATCCGGACGTTCCAGTCTTTTAATAGACATCTGAACTGGCATGACATCTATTGGGTCTTTCTGCAGTGCTTCAGAGGCAGGGAAAGCGTTAATCATGCAAGTATTCAACATCAGTGCTATGCCTGACCTCCACAGAAATCCAAATCCTGGTACACATCTCCCTGTCAAATTCCTTATTTCCCCTCTGACCTTCCTTTAGCCAGCGCAGAGCAAATCGCTCCAGAAGCGTGAGGGCTGTCTAGCAGCACAGGCAGCATCCCGGATATATCCATCTATCATTTTACAATAACAAGACTAAAAATAGTTTAATTGTTCACCCAGGTTACGTCTGAAATTGTTAATCCTAGAAAATTTCTACTAAAGTTCATCAAACATTTTTTGGCTTGCATCACATATTCTGCACAGATGTTCCTATGTTAAGAGCTCATTTTTTGGCAGATTATTCAGTATTTTGGATTTAAAAAGAACAAAACATAAAGCCACTTGAGACAGGTAAGAGTCTTCCCTGATTTTCTAACTGTGATTACTCTGGGCTCCACAATCTGAGATTTCTTCCATTCCAGAAGTGACTGGAGTACAATTTACTAAAGGTCATACATGGAACTGCTTAGGCAGGCATTTGTTTTCCTTCAAACTCCTAAATCCTCTTTTTCACCTTAATTCCCTTACTGTTCTACAGGAATCTCATTTCTCCGTGTTTTTGCATGTAGTCTGGACATTTCACTATTGCCATTGCATCAGCCTTAAGTCTCACTTTAGTTAGGATCCAACATACTTGAGGTGTACACGGAGCAGCCACACATTTCATTCCCAATTATTTCTTAGAAAGATGCTCTAAATTAAATGAAGTAAAATTGTGGGTTTCCTTCACTACAGTGTATTTCTTGTTTATAGTTCTTCAAAACACAAACACACACCTTGCCAACTGTTTCTGGATCAGAAAAATCTACAAATCTTTGCCCTATTCAAAAGAACTGGTTTCACACAAGACAAAGAGAACCACAACCACGTTCTGGTTTTCAGTAGTAAAATGTAAATTAGGTTGCTGCTTGAACAAGAGCTAAACTTCAAGCTTTACCAAAAACCCAGTGCTGCCTTCAAATTTGAATCTGTGCTTGAAGACTGTGAGCCAAAGCTTTGGCAAGTATTAATCGGCACAGTGATAGAGTAACCACCAGTTACCCAGCAGAAGATTTAGCTCTGCAATTGCAAGGAAATAGCTAATCATTTTAAGACAGATAATAATTGGAAAGCTCAGCTTGTCCCTGAGTGACTAATGGGTTTTCTTCTTCCTTAAATTGCACAAAGATATATTAATACAGAAAACAGTGATTTAATTGTAGTAATTACTCTGTGACCAGAGTGTCAAAACACCGATCCTCCAGTGACTTAGTCATGGCCCTACAGCTACTGCATCTTTAAATCAAGAGGACTAGGTATATCACTTGCTATAATGGGCATCTATAAAGAGGAAATAGTGCCCTTTGTGGCTGCATTCCCATGGGGCTTCATAATGGCAACTAAGGACAGTATATTTCCCCAAATTTCTTCAGCTCCAAAGTTCATGGGAACCAAATAGGGTTCAAGCTTTTGCCAAAACTACCCTAAGCTAAAAACCACAGCAGTGACACTCTGCTGGAGGAGCAGCGGGTGTGGGGTTTGGTGGATAAGACTAGCTGGACTTGGGAACCTGCAAGATTTACCCAGCAGTACGTGCTGCTTCGTGTCCTCAAGGTCTCTGGCTTCTTTCATCTCAGCTACCTAAAACCTGCTTTGCAAATCTGAGCCTGTGTGTGGCTGGGTTGCGCATAATCATGGAAGATTTCATTTGCATAACTCTGTACTTCTGCTGCATTGCATTTTTATCAATAACTGAGGAGTCACATGAACTGGAGAGGCCAAGGCGATGGCCAGATTTTTTTCATGGTGCTCATCTCTGGCAGCATATCTGTGCAAACCATGGCAATGTCTGTCACTGCTAAGCTGGCTGGACTGCAGGACTCTCTCCTAACAGCTGCACGAGCCCAAAGCACAAGTAGTTTCACTGAAGTAAGAAAAACCAGTACTAAGAACCATAAATGAAATTATGCAAAATGAAACAGACTGCAAGGGAAAAAAAAGTAGTATCTAAAATGGATATACTCCGCTTTTATATAATGCTAGAAGAAAACATGGAAAATAAACATGGCACAACCCATAATTTTGCTGTACTGAGTCCTAACATTTTAAAACTTTATGTAAAAAGAAAGTGACTGGATCTGTTTGGATTACAGAAGATGCAAAGCTCTGTGCACATTCTGATGTATTTCTGCACTTTATATATATGGGAGATAAATTATGTGTCCAGCAACCAGTACAAACAAATGAACAAGAGCCAGAGCTCTTCTGGAGGGATTTCAGGGACAGCAGGCCAGGACTTATTTGGATTCTGTTTCAAAACTTTCTGGAAAGAGAAATGTCTCTGCACATCAAAAACGCTGGAATAAAGCGAAAGCAGAGGCATCTCGTTGCATCGGTAAGTGCCAGCCATTAACACCTTGCTTCTGCACTCTCAGAAATTGCTGAGACATTTGAAAGGTCACTTGTGAATAACCTGGGAAATAGCTCCAGATCTTTTGGAAAAAGAACACTTTCTAACAACATAGGGCAGTACCTGTTGAAGTTGATGGGGTACAGGATAATATCCTCAGGTGCTCTGCCGTCCCACTGGATGATATAAGCCTGCTCGAGCATGACGACGGGCTGGTACTGCTGGTATGGTGCTCCTCTATTCACGCCTTGCAACCGCAAGGGATGGGAATGGTATGCGGCTCTGGCAATGGATAAGGTCAGATTCTCAGGGCGCCTGGCCTGAATATAAAGCTGAGGGTGAAAGGAAAATGACAAACATATCCATTAAACCAGCCAGGCTCAGCCATAACATGTGCATTTGATCATAGTTGCCTGTAAATGGTTTCTGCCAATGAAGAGCTCAGAACATTTGGAAAGTCACTGAAACATTTCCAGTTCAAATAAAAAGGTAAAACAGAAATAGCATCTGCAGCCATTCGTGGGGACACCATGAAGTGAGGTATGAATTGTACAGCACCATAAGAATGTTTAGTATTCAAAATCTTAAGGGAGAAGGGTAATCAAGCAAATATCGCAAAGTAACTTTTTTATCAATTCAAATAACTGCACTTTAAAAACGGGCTTATTCTATTGAAAATACAGAAAACTCTTAAGTTATTTCAATAGGCTTTGGATTCTGTCCAGTTATCTAATAGAATCCACATCTTTGTGCTCAAGTAGCAGACTACGCTGAAAATTCTGGGGCTAAAACTTGATGGCCTGACTATATAAGCTTATAGACCAAGCACCATGTCCCACAGGCTTCAACAGAGAGCTCTTCTGTGCAAGGACCAACAGATTCCCTTGGCCTGTAGTTTAACGCTACAAAGTACACTCCTGTTGTATGCTTTTTCTGTCCTGCCATCACTCAAATGAAGGCCAAGTCATGTGGCAATCAGTAGTTTTAAGGCAGAACACATGACGTTCACCTGCTTTGCCCCATGTGAATTTCCAGTGCAAAAGGGGGGTACACAGCTAGTCATACAAATCTGTCTCGGCACGGAGCGTCGTAGGAGACAGCTTGTCGTATTCCCTAAACGGTTTCAAATGCACTGAGGACACCTCTAATCCTGCTTCTTTCACTATCCTACAGTGTAGAATAGTACTCTTTGCATCAAGAACTTAGACCCAACATAAAGATCAGAAAAGTCTAAGCTTATACATGAGCACCCATCCAGCAAAATTACTTATAAGCTCAATTTCTGTCTTTAAGGTAGATCAAAATGGAGGCAGTAGTCTCTTAACAGATTTTAAGACCGCAGGCAAGGATACAAGCATAGCTGAGACTAGCAGAGAGGGTGAGACTCCTTTTATCAGGATATCCGCCTTCTAATGCAGGGCTACGAGACCTTGGCCCCTCACATCTCTGTATCTGCTTCTCTTCCTCTTGTCTACACAGATTGAAAGCTCTGCAAAATCAGACTGTCTCTCACAGGAGCTCATTCAGCTCCCATTTCCAGTTTCATGCTCAGAAGAATTCTATGTTTGTGCCTGCTCTTGGTGTTAAGTTTGAGCTCCTGAGGACCTCCAAAAGACAGGCCATCACTGCCTACCCCTCACCTCACCCCTGAATTCAACAGCCTCGTGCTAGGTCTTGTGTCAAAGAAGCAAACCAAAACTGGTTGTAAATGTGTCTTTCAGTCTGTTCCTCCTTTCACACCATTGCACTTTAATGATGAGAACTTATAATGAGTGGTATCTGCAGACCCCTGAACATTAAGGTGGATCCCAGAATTGCATTAAACAGAAATTTTTCCTGATGGCTGAAACTATTGATCAAGTAGTTCACCCCAAACAATCTCTGAGCAGTAGCCGGTTTGCTCATTCTTGATGGTTCAAGGAAGAAAAAATTATTTTTACAGTCTGATAAAAGACCTTTTTTATTTATGAAACCAAAGAGAAAACCTATTTTCCCTTTGCATTTAAACCGTGATTGGAAAGTCAGTAACATGCAATACAATAAACCACATTTCAATCTCATTTTTCCCCAACCAGATGGGGAAGTGCTGAGATCAGAGCAGGTGATCAGTAAGGTCCCTACAGACCTGAAATCCCATCAATGTATTAATTGTTCTCAATCAAAACAGCATTTTCTGACAAAGAACAGTTGGAATGAACTCTGATACTGCAAAATAATACGCCGCTGGTGTCTTTCTGGGTAAGAAACAAGAGTTCCTATCCTATCACTGTAAACTGACCTTATTTCCTTCTAATACATGTCTCCAGCAAACATAGAATATTAAAGTGCTGTACATTTACTGCAAAATTAAAGGCACCAGTGATAAAATAAGCCAAAAAAAAGGAAGGAAATGCATTCAATCAGTCCCAGAGCTCCTAAATTACAGACTACCAAGAACAAAAGATTCCTATATACATTAAGGTATTTGTGGAAAAGGAATAAAAGAGAGAGAGAGGAGGCTATGCACGACCTAAGCTGCTCACTACAGTGATTGTTCGTGAGTTTAAGAAAGTGCTGGAGGAGTTTACAGTATGCTTCAGTAACAAAAGGGGGAAAGCCCGTCAGAGATTTGTTGTTAACATTTTCCCCCAAGTACCCAGAGACCAAGTCACAGGTCTGATGTTAAGGAATAATGGAGACTGCTGTTTTGAGAATGAAACAGTAATTACTAGAACAAAGAAAAATGACACTTCTGTGTTGATAGAAATATTCATAAATGGACTTTGTCTCCTATAATGACCAGCAGTGGCCACTGAGTGGCCTTCCAGAATTGCAATCCACCAAGGATGTGATTTTCAGTCCCACGGAAACAGGGTAGTTTGGTGTAGTAGATCTGGTGGGCCTTGCAAAATGTTTATCACTAAAGGAGGTCACAGTAGGTAAATGCCCTGATCAAGCAATCTAGACCCTTCACAAGGAGACTCTTTTGCCCAGGTAGAGCATCACTAAGTCAACAGGACTCTTGACTGGGAGCATGGGCTGCCCGAGATGTTTCCGGCAGCAACTGGGCTCAGCTCTGGAATGACAGTCCTGATGGCTTCATCCTTCTTGAACACACCAAGTTGCATAGAAAGCAGCATCCCACATTTTCCCATTCATCCCCTTGGCCTCCCCCCTCATTTGAGGGAACAAGGGACAAGAGGGGAATCCAATCCCAGAAAAATCATCCAACAAAAGGCTGCATTTAATTCCCAATGAGATGAATGAAGTAAAAGGAACCCTTTGAGCTCTACCAGCCCCAGGTAGGTGAGATATCAGCCACTGTCCCAGCACAGTGTTCTCAGGATGGCACAATGTGGTCTCTTTTCTTCCTCAGCCTCTCCTCTGAGACACATTTACTCACTTGAACTGAACTTGGAAAACTTTATCGCTTTTCTTCCTTGTACCTACCTTTGCAGGGGCAAAACACTTGTGAATAGGAGTGGAAAGGAGGGAACAAGGAATTTTTTTCTAGAATGAAAAATCCATCTTCCTTAACAACACCTCCATAATTTTCGGTTAGGTCTATCGAAATATTTAAGAGAAGAAAGTGGGTCATAAAGATCCTTTAAAATACAATAAGTGATGACAGCCTAATGTAGTAGGAGAAGAGCTAGTTAAAACATTATAAAACACGAGCCTTCTACTTGCCTGGATGGTTTAATGGGCATAGTTGTCATTTTAGCTACTAACACTTCATGCTAAAAAGATGTGTCAGATTTTCCTGTGCTTACATGGCAATTTTCCCAAGTAGATTGTGCAACTGAGAAGATAAGTTCTTTTACAATTCATGGGGGACCTGCTATTCAACTGCATAGTGAGTATGAAGATAAGCAACATGAAAAGTATTGGAGCAGAAAATCTTGGTTTCTGAGAAAAGGTTTGCTTGCTTTCAAGTTTCTTTAACATTTCTTTTGTCCTGCTGTGCTGTCAGCTGTCAAACTGGGGCAAAATACCTTAAAAATGAGAAGTTCAAAACATACCTTCTCCCCTTCTGGTTGTTTGACTGTTGAAAAAAAAAAGGTTAATTTCCCAGAGCAATACATTTTCTCTGTGAAATTTCCAAGTGAAGACTTCAAAATACTTTCAGAAAGAAAAAAAAAAAAGTATCTTTCTTTCTCTAAGACATGCTAGGATGTCACTGACATCAGCAAAACTACTTTGATTTTCCACTGGTGTACACCAGACATGAAAATGGGACCTCTTCGTCAAAATACAGGCACCATTAGCTGAAAAATATCTTGCAGGCTTTTCCTTCCTCCCAGTCTCTGCAAGGTGACAATCCTGAAGCATTGCAGGTAGCCTGGGATTGTACAGTTTTGCCTGTGGTTAGAAGAGCACTGTTTGCTACCTACTGCATCTCTTGCTTTGCATTTAAAAGCATTAGTAGCAAAAGCAGATACACAGGCACCAAATACACACAGTACCAGCTGAAGGTGTGTAACTTGGAGAATGCAGGATCAGTGCAATTGCAAACATTCCCTGCAAGAACAGAGTTAGCAGAAGTGGAATAATTGCTATTTCAGCTGCCGGCAGTAAGGTAGTGACTAGGTGAACTGGTGAAAAATCAACAGCATTTCCTAAAGTGTTTTATAATAGGAAGGCATTCATTTTTTGTTAATTCAAAACTGACACTAATTTAGCCATGTGGCAGTCACTTATGACTGTCTAACACCTTTTTAACCTTATAAAAGAAAATAGCACTTACTGCCAAAAACTGTGCTTATTTTAATGAAGACTAATACCAAAAAAGAGAAGTTTCACCGTCTTTCCTGATGAGTTGCTGTGAAGTCTGCAAGGAAGCAGTAAGTGCACAGCTTCAACTGCCCAGTGGGAGCCAAGGCACTTGTCTTACAATTTCTATAAAAATCAGAAATGGTTGAGGAATCTCATTTATATTTTAACAAGGAATGCAGGTGTTGAGGAGTCTCTGGTTCAGTGCAGTTGGAAATCTCACCCACCTACATGGAGAGAACTATGGGATGAGCCTCTCC
Organism: Limosa lapponica baueri; assembly: GCA_002844005.1. Classification (NCBI taxonomy): domain Eukaryota; kingdom Metazoa; phylum Chordata; class Aves; order Charadriiformes; family Scolopacidae; genus Limosa; species Limosa lapponica. The sequence goes on along the minus strand of KZ505757.1, from coordinate 55,618 downwards.
CTACATTTTTCTTTCATTACTGGCCCTTGCAACAGCTGAAAGTCAGATTGATGGGACACTGAGGACATCAGCGCCCTGCTGATGGAATCTGAGTGAGTCACAGAGGTTGCCAGAAGATGTGGTGCTGCCAACTCTTGTGATTTCCCTGTGAGTCTCCCTCTATTTACTGTTCTTCCTCAAAGCCTCACTTTATTTACATTACAACATGAGAGTTTGAGTTGTCATTAAAAAGCAAAGGGGTTGGTCTTGTTTAAGCAACACCAACCCTACAGGCTCCAGGATCGAAAGGGGAGGACAAAAAGACCTGACAGATCTTGCATGTGTATATTTCATCATTTTAAACTGGTTGCAGAACCCTTTTTTTGGTAGTGAAAAGCAACATTGGAGGCAAAGCATGAGGCACTTCTTAGTGCTCCCTGCTGAAGGAACGTCTTGGACACCATGTGGGGAAGGTGGCATAATGCACCTTGGAAATGGTGAGGAGGAAGGACCATGAAGAAACCGTAGGAAGGTGGGAATGTCAACTTGAGTTGCCAGATTAAAACACCCTCAGGAAAGTCTGGCCTCAGGTTTTTGTGGAGCTGAATACGCTGCCAGAGGAATAGGTTTTCCCCAGGCATTTCCTTTCCTAGGCAAATTGCATCCAGGAGAAGATGAGCATGAAAACTGAATGAAAGAAACCAAGCAGAAGGGAATTAACTGAACTCTAGACACTTTGCTCAGAAAGGATTTGCCTGCAATATTAGCTGAAGGACTTGGATCTCACTTTTCCATCCCAAGTAGCCCATCCCTAGGCTATCTTGGGCCCAGTTCAGCAGTAATATGAGAGTCACTATTTCCTTGAACTGAAAGGACATTTTCACCTGCTTGTGCTAGGGAAGAATAAAAGTTCTTGTCTACCAGAGCTGCATGAAAAGGAAAAGAAAAACAGATTTTGTAATAGAGTTGCTAAGATCAAATAAACCATCTTTCTCCATAATTGGATTCAGTCTTTTAGGCTTTTGATCTAAAACATGACATTCGGATTTTAGCACACAAACAAATCATCAGTTTGTCAGGGTGCTGAGAACCAGGGTTAAGCTGAAATACTCCAACATATATACCCTCCAAATTAAATAAAACACTGCTGCACGGGACCAATTTCTTCTACCCTGCATATTTATATGTATGTATATATATATTTCCCTACCCAAAACCCATAAAGTGAAGCATTTAATATGAGCTTTACTCATCCTGCTGGATGCTGATTAGTTGAAAAATGCTGGTAAGTAACGGATCCCAGAGAAGCAAATGTTTATGCTTGCCTAAACCTAGCCAAGGAAATTTTCTATGGTGGAAAAACTGCCTCACCACGTAGAGTGCCATAACCGGGAGGGTATTAATAGAAATAAAAATATAAATGCCTCCTTGTTTACAGGTCTGAATTTAACTGTTAGGCTGCCAGAGCAGAGAATATCATTTCTCTAGAGACACAGAGCAATATGTAAGTGCCAAGCAGAAAACCATAATTCAATGAGAGTGCTTCACAGGAGCCCAATCCTGTTTCTGCCCAGTCAAGAGCAAACCAGGGGACGTAAGTCCAATGTCTAGACACTGAAATAGCAACTCCTGCTCTCTGCTGTGCAACTAAAGCAAATGCATATACTTTTTTTTAGTTTAAAGAGACGTGCGTAATCTGGATTTGACTGTGCACATATTACATTGGCATAGAGATCTCAAGGATAATTGCATGCCTAAAAGTTTCATACATAAAGTTCCTTGGAGAAAGGGGAGCAGAGTGTTGTGTCTGACTACCCAAAGTGCAAGCCCATACTTTACTACACATCAGAGAAGCCACAGAGAAAGCACCTTCAGAAGCCTCCCAATGTGGAAAATCCATGAGTCTAGGCTTGACACCCATCCTGAGGTGCAACTGTAGGAAATGAGGCTCTGCTAATCCCCAGGCTCACAAAATTACATGTTACAAAGGGAAACGTGACAGCCTGCTCCTCTCAAGGCAATTTTAATGCTGCCCAGTCCTCAGTGACTTCAGGCAGAGTTTCCTCCTGTGCCACAACTGCTGATGTCCGGGCAATGCTTACTGACCCCCAATGAGACAAGAGTCTGCAGCATGCCCCCAAGTGCACAGAAGATAATCTTAACAAATAAATAAGAAAATAAATAACACCTGCTGTATCTCATGAACTCTGATCTTATTTTAAGATCACTTCATATTCCATTCTTGCCTTTCATACCCAGCAGTGCACCCCACTACAGTCTTTATTTGACAGTGCATGTCATGTATTTACAGTTATGCTCTATCTGCACATAAAGGTCTTGTTGAAATTTGAGCAACACAGAATGAACCACAAACTGATTTTGAGGTCATATTTCCCCTCCATTTACCATTCTCCTCCTTCTTTCTTTCCCTACTGAAAGGTTACCTGCTATTTGCAGCTGTTTCTACCAAGGTGTTGACATCTCAGCTAAGGTCTCTAACTCAAGCATGATATAGAAAACTGTGATGAAGGTTAAAGACCACTCTGACCTAAGACTGGCCATCCCTCAGCCAGTGATTTCTGGGTGGGAAATAAGAAATAAGTGTGAGTTTGTGTCTCAACCACCCATTTCACTATCCTGAGAACAGTGGGATGTATCAGAGGAGTAACATCTTCCATTACTGAAACTTGATTCACCAGATTTATCCACCAGAGCCTCATGACAGAGTGAACAAATGCCTGGAAGCAAGAACTAGAAAACACCAAACTTTCCCCAACTCTATTTCAACTTGCAGCTTCTTGTGGGCGATAAGAAGAGACAGGGCTCCTTACAGCCATGGGTTGCAGGCAGCGGCACAACAGATTTGGAATTAGGCAGATAACACTCAGAGGAGAAAATCATACCCAGTTTATTGTTCATCTCTTCTCTTATGGAGTGTTGAGGAGGTTTCGCTCCATTACCCCTCAGCAGAGTATCTGAGGACACCCATCCAACATGCCCAGCAATGTTGCCCCGTTACCTGTGCGAATTTCCCGGTGCACATCACCCCGTTCCAGCGTGGGACAGTGAGACACCCGGGATGACGCAGCAAGTAGTTGTCTGCTCTGCCTATGAAAGTGTCCGGGTAGCCTGTCACCGAGCCATCCAGATCATGGAAGATAGACATTTTGTCACCGTCATTATCATTGTTTCCAAACCATTGGCCCGATCTGCCAAAAAACACTTTCAGTCCAACCTAGCAGGAGAAAATAAGAAGACCAATTACTGGTTAGCTCTAAGGATGGACTTGGGTTTGCAGTATTTGTTACAGCCAAAACAGTGATACTGAACTAGAAAGCTCTATTGTCTGAGTAAGGAGTTCTGTTTTGCCTTTATCTATTTAGAAAAATTTCCAGCTGTATTGGTTTTCCCCCTCATTTCTTAATCCCAGCAGATATTTTCACAAAAATTAGACTTTCAGTTCTTTGAAATGCACCCTCATGACCATGTATTCCTTGAAATCACACAGCAACAAATTGTGCCGTGGCAAAAGGAAGAGGATGACTCAAAGGGTAGGGAAGTACTGGAAGATTATGAAATGTACTGAGGAATATCACAGCCATGATCAAATAAACAAAAATTACTAGATATTGGGTGAATTTTCTCATATATTTTCAATGGCTGTTCTAGGGGGTTCTGTGAGTGGACAGAACCATTAGGAACAATTTTCCTAATTGTTCCCCTAAAACCTTATAAAACTCATAAAAGTGACAGCAATTCTCAGAATTGGCTCTTGTGCACATTCTAATATATCCCCTGAAGAATTTTTTATAGGAAAGAGAAATAGCAGGAAGCAGCGTTATCCGCATTATGCACAGCTCTGTTTTCAAGATTTTTCAGCAGCTAAGCAAAAGAATTTGTCCTGATATGAAAATCCAGCAAAACAAGGAAACTGCAGATGTTCAGCAAAAAGGCATGGAATATTTTAATGTCTGCAGAGAAAATTATTACAGTGTGCAACCGTTAAGTTCTGAAGTAATCAAGAAAATAATTACTCCAGGTCAAGCACTCTGAATGAATCCTGCAGCAATGTGTATAAAAGCAGACGGCATAAATAGCGACTGGATCACGCCGACTCAAAGGACTGTAATTTGTTCCATTTAGCCCAACTAATTTTAATTGGTCTGTGCACATGAGTAAGAATTAGGGTCAGCAGGATTAGGCTGCAAGTTTACTAAGGGCTTTAAAGGCTTTATTTTAACAATAATAAACAGAACAGCTTAGGAGAATAGGAGGGTCATTGTGATTCTGAGTTAGATGGAAAGTCCCCTTGGCTTAAAAAGAATGACCACTGCAGCAAGAACTACTTGCAGAATAAAAGTCTTTATTCCTTTAAAATTAAATGAGAGCCTAAAACCATTTTTTCTGCCACCTTCTTTTCTAAGTATGGGTCTCATAAACAAATACCTGAAGCAGTCTCATTGAAAGGAGGCTCAAACACATGGAAATTTAATGTGTATTTTTGAGTGTTTTAAAACCTTTTCTAACTGCACGGCAGGAAATTTTTGCCCAAAGGGCTACTTGGCAAAGTAGGAGGATCCCAAAGGCTGGGTTTTTTTCTTTCATTTTAATTTATAAAAGATATTTTAAAAAATGTAAACACTGTGCTGCAGCTCAAAGCTCCATTATAAATACGTTGTGACAGTGCACTTCTGGAGTTGCATATGGAAACAGGCACTTCACTGGGGAGGAGAACAAAGTCAGCTGTACTTCAAAACAAACTAAGGCACAGCCAGTACGGCTTCCATTTGACTAACACTCTCAGTCTTTCCACCCAGCAGCAGACAGTTTTGGTGCTAACGCCAATCTGATTTCTAACATTCTCCTCTAAAAAAGTCCAAAAGTCAGAAACGAAATGGAAATGTTAATGAGCAGTGTCACTTCTTTTATAAGTCTCACGGTTACTTTACTTCTGTACTCTGAGGGATAGGGGTACACTGAGTTTGCGGTTACAGCTATGGCAACGTTTTTATTTTTTTTATCTAATTGAATACACATGAAGAGAGAAAAGACTCAGCTGGTCAGGTATGTCCGTGTGGAGCTAGGAATGCGCTAGAAGAGGGTGCAGAGACAGGTCATGTCTAGCTACCACACTACTATTCAGACACCTAATTTTCACTAGGTGTGGACTACCTGGGAGTGATATGGTAGAAAGGTTACTTGAATTACCTGTCTGAAGCCTGACAGGGAGACCTGACGGATAATGGTTATGTGAGTACGTAATCTCTTAGGAACATGCTAACCCAACCTGCCCAAAGGCGGCACACTGAACACAGCTGCAGACAAACCCGGAAGACTGCAGTGGAAAATGCTTTCTATATTAAAAAATTCATAACGTACTGGAAAACATCATAATAACTTGTGACTTTTTCTAAAATTCAAGTATTGGCACAAGCTGCCAAAAAACCCATATCATTGTTACCATTTTAAGGAAACCATTTTCAATCATTGTGAATCTTCCTCTGTTTTACCACCGAAGGACTCTGCCCTCATTAGCATGGCTTTTACTCCAATGGAGTGATGCAAGCCCTCACCCTGCAAGTTCCCTTTGGTCAAGAATCTCTTTGGGGTTTGGGATTTCTTTTTTCTGCCCTCTTTTTCAGAGGGAAACAGACTTGCACTTTAACTCAGTGTCTGCTTTTCTTTTTCCCATCATGAACTGGTTGCAAATTTCTGCTTTGACGCAGAAACCCTGTGCTAAGACAACACAGGCTAAACATAGTAAAGACAACATCAGAAAGCGCCCATCTCTTAGCTAGCCAGGACTGCAATCCCATGGGAGTGACTAGACCACAGCCAGGAGCCAGTTTTGGCCCCTCTGAGCTCTTCTGAGGACAGAAACCCGCCCCACACAGGCCGCTGAGATTTCTTTGGCACAAGTGATTTCAGAGATGCCATAGTGTTGGCACAGCTAGGAGTAGAATCGGCTTGAACCCACCCTAAGCTCCCAGCCACAGAGAAAAAATAACCAGAGTGACTACTAGCAATGGATGTGAACTGGGACAGCTTGTGAGTTTCTGCACCTGCTGGAGGTGGCCTTGTTCATGGGAGCCCAAAAGGTTATGTACAACCTCTTGCTCCTCACCTCACTCTACAGGAGCTGTGCATCAAAAAGGCAGAGGGATGAACGGGTTACTATTTTATGACTAAAAAGAGGTATGTCAGGTCCTCTATGGAAATGATGCAGAAGTGTCCTGTTTGGGTATGGCTCTGTTCTGGACTGGCACCATCTCCATTGGGCTCTCCAAGTCCTACTGACTAACGGTAACCAGATCTACAGGAGACCACAACCATCAGTCATGCCCTCAGCTGGCTTAAGACCAACTACCACTTCCACTGCTTTGAAATAACTTTTAAAAAGCAGGCTTTCTAAAACAAACAAACAAGCCTAGCAATAGTGTTGCTATTGAGAAATGCACAGATATCTTAATATGTGAGATTTATGTTTGTCAACAGAAAGCCAACTAGAATACTTTTTGTGGAGCATAATGTTTAGGTCTTCTGTTCTACTTGACTCTTATTGTTAATGCTGGAATTAAACAAGACCTGACTGGCTTTATAATTTTGCTGTCTGACCAATCTGCTGATTAGGCTGATTAATTATACAATTATTCCTTCAACATGACTAATAGTTTTGTCATCACTATACAACTTGCAGTAATGTTTAATTTCTTCTTAAAAAACAACTGTAAAATTATTGTCCTTTAGGGAATTAGTACTTAGCTACCCTTTAAAAAGTAATAAAATGAAGCCTGGAGCTGGAAAATTAATTAAAACAGCCTACAGGCTCTGTCTTAACCAGTCAAAGACATATTGTCCCATACAGCAATTAGCAACAAAACAATAAACTGTGGTCCTTTAAGTCTGAAATCAGATTTAGCACATCTGGGTTCAATCCGGATAAAATAGAATCAAAGTGAAAAGTGCTGGGATGCAGGTGGTTACAAACATAAATGGTTTTTAACTTAACAAAACACCAACTTCAGAAATGGGTATTTCTTGGAAATGTACATATAAGAAATAATTATTGGGATAATGTCATTAGTTTTTTTGTAACCGGCTGACTGTGTATTATTTTAATTTGCTTTGCAGAAGTATCTAGTAAGTCTTCTGACCATTTTTACCTTGAAAATCTCAGATCTTGAAGGCGCTGCAGTACTAAACTGGCTCTCAGACAAAAAATGCTGCGATATTTAACAGGCTCATTGGCCTCAAATGGTGCAACTGTATTAAAGAGCTGCATTTTCAGCCATTCAAGAGGTAATCATCTCCTCTGCTAATGTGCACAGTATCATCTGTCTGAAACCATTCTGTTGGACAGAGTCCTACATCTATTACTGGAGGAAAATTTCCACTCTACCAATCAAACTTTTCCCATCATACATATTTCTCTAATCTCTTCCCTGGTTCCATGTTGATTTTCTCATTCATGTTCCCCATGATCATCTTATAACCATTTCTCCAAGGGAGGACATAAAGAAGGTACAGCAAATTAGCCTTTATTTGTGTTCCAAAGCTCCCTAAAGCACTAAGGTAACTTAGATATCTTTACTGAAATGCACAGGAGTTTTCTTTAGAGGAGCAGTCAAGTGACTGCAATCAACATCATCCTTTCATGAAATACCCTCCTGTTGTTGGTCTAAAGTGTACCAGAGAGGGGACAGACAAACTAACTGCTTGCCAGAGAGAGTGATATTGGTCAATCCCAGAGCAATGGAAATTTTTCTCAAGAAAAAAGCCAAACCTCAAGCCAAAGTTACTACAGTTCATGGACATCCTAACAAGCATGAACCTTGTTCGAAAAAAGCTAAGGAGAAGTTATGATCCCTGGGAGCGGGCCAGGTGGAATCTATCATTTCCCAAGCCAAGCACACAGGGTCACAATCCCTGCAGGAATCCAGGACAAGGACGGGAATTTCTCAGCATCCTACGGCTCCTGTCAAGGCAGAGATACAGAGCCCCATTCTGCTGTCACTGCTCAAGGGAAGTCCCTGTTGTGCTCAACAGGAATTTCACTGCTGATGCCAAAAACTGGGCCATGGCTTTGCTTCTAAGTGCATTTGCTTATTTCTGTGTAAGAATTGTTTTGCAGCTTTCTGCCTCCTGACATCTCATTTGTGTTCCCCTCAACCTCTGAGGCCAGGTCCTCACCAGGTCCTCAGCATATGAAAGCTGGTAATGCTGCACGAGCTAAGAGTGATGTCCTGGATTTTCTGTTTACAAGGTGAAATCTCCCTCTAATGCAGATTTTTTTAATGTACATCTGCCCAGGCATAAGATACCTTAACACTTTACCGGCTTATAAATAACCTTCATTTAAAAAAAAAGAAAAAAAAGAAAATGCGAGGCAAAATGGATCAATGGTATGCACCAATGTAACATGCATCACTACCTGGAAATTCCTGCTCTAGGATAGATCTCTCACCTCTTCTAAAAACCTCTAAAAAATTGCACATCTAACAGCATGCATTTCTACTCTTCTTACACTTTTCTCCATCAGGATCTGCGACACATTATTCTGGGGGCTTATCTGCCAGGAGTTTTTCATGAAGAACCCGATGGCACTTGAGTATCTGTCAACAGTCGGGGTGAACTTCTTGAAAGTACATTTTGCCATCCTGACAGGCCCATCATAAATCTGAAATCCACGTATAGGGAATGTCCTGTGAGATTTAAAAACAAACACAGTCCTGCATTAAAAGTTTGGGCAAACTCTGAGTCTTCTCCTGAAGTCACAGAAAGATATTAACAATGAGTTAAACCACGATTCCTTTCCCTTCCCAAAACTGGGATCTGGATGCTCATCACACAGTTAACGAAAGATGAAACTCTGTTAAACAACCTCTCCAGAATAAGGCTCAAGATCAAAAAAAATTACTTGTAAGCTAGCCTAAGGCTTGCAAGCTGGGGTAAAGCAGTTCAAAACCCTTGTCCCCAGCCACCCAGGGGTTCATCACCACAAGGAAGACCCAAAGGGCTGTGTGGCAGCATTGTCATCATGTTCCCTGCTCCAGGGTAGAAGGGTTTCTCAGGAAAACATCAGCATGATTGAAAAAATACCAGTCAGACTCCCTGAAGGCAAGTGTTTCCTTGGAAGCAAGTACCAAGTGGTGCAGCACAGTGTCTGCTCTCCCTACAAGCCATTTCACATGAGATCCCTAGGACATAGTCCACAGCATTTCATACAGAAAAACATTTTCTGCAGCATCGGTCCATGGACATGTCAAGACATCGGAGTTGAAGGAGACGCCACTGGAGTCTCCTTAATTTTATAATCCTCATAGAGGGGTTAATAATTGGCAAGCATCACCAAAAACATACATTAGGGTAGTATTTAGGCTCAGGGAAGCACACCTTGCTACGGGGATGTGGGTAGGCACCACAGTTGCTAGGCAGGAGGCTGTGCTGCTATCAAAACAGAAAATAGCATACAGCTATTGAAGGAGAAATAAGATGCAATAATGAAAAATGGTTTCTCCTTTGTCAAACTGGCCGTGTTTGCCCAGCTACACCGGCAGGAGGGACGGCGGCGTGGTGTATGGGAGCTGCTCCATCAGCTCGACGCTGTGCTACTGAAACACTACACAAAAGCCATTTGGTATCCTTCAGATTGTCTAATCCATTCTCCAGTGACTAATAAATTAAGCAGAAAATTAAATCAAACACATTCAGTCGAGAATGCTCTCAAAGTGTTGGCCTGAAGAGTGAGTTTATTCGGATGCTTAGTATTTCTGGCCTGTACAATAATTTAAACACCCGGTATAAATTACTCCTTGGTAGTCACATTCATTCCTGAGGCTTTTCTTCTAGCTTGTACTAACACCAAGAAGAAATGGCAGAAGAATAACTCACTTGTTTCTGGGCAGTGTTCTGTATTCTCCATTTGCCCCTTTTCCCCAGTAGCTGTTTTGGCCTCCCTGGGAGCCAAAGTTGCTGCTTTCTCCAACAAAAATGGAGCGTGTAACCTCCAGGCTGGAGCCTTCGTCTGTCGGGAAAGTTCCATCACTACAAGCAAAGAAACACCAGGTAACTATGCAGCACAGTGCAACTGATTAATTAACACTTTTGATTACACCACAGACACATTAGAATTTCTTTCTGAACTTGGAAAAAAGTGCATGCACTGATATAACAGCCTGCTTTAAAATCTCCTTAGAAACCAGCAAGTTAGTGCCGAGGTAGCTTAGTACTCAGGCTTCACTAATACAGGTAACTCAGGGTAAAACCAGCTCTAATATATATATATTTATATAAATATAGAAATAAGTGCTCTATACTGAGTTCCTTTATAAATTTTTGTCTACATCCCTGAAGAAAGAGCCAAATGTCACTGATTCTCGTTGCCTGCAGTGGGCTTTGGCTATGGCTCATTTTTGCAGGTCTTTTGCAATAGGGGTCAAGCTGAGAGCGGCAGGAGCATGGTAGACACCAGCAGAGGAGGCAGAAGACCTGCTGTGCCACCACGTGGGACGATTCCAGCCACCCTGCCCCAGCAGCACATGAGCTATGGGCAATGCTGCTCCACCGGGCTAGAGCAGAAGAAAAGTCTCCCCGAACGCAGAACCAGATGTTTAGTCTACTGGTTCAGGACCTACCGTCCAAAAGGAAATATTCAGCAATTATGATGTATTCCCCAGACATGCCGAGGCAAAGAGAATGAAAGGCTAAATTGCCCTTTGTATTAACGGCTGTGCAGGGAAGACTTGATGTGGTCTGGGAGGGAAACGTGAGGTTTTCTCATGTCTTACAGGAATTACCAGGGGAGTGTCTCAGGTTCCATTCCTGAGCCTCTTACATTGGGGAAAAAAACCTGGATGAAGGTTGCTTTTAAGAAATTACCTTGCCAGAGTGAGTCCAATTCCATTGTCTGAAAACCTGGGACAGAAGAAACACAACGGTGTAAATGAGGAGGAATGTCTGCAGTGAATTTGGCCTACAGACCTATTTATGTCTGCCATGAGGGGAATGATATAACACGTAATTACAGTAACCTACCCTGAGTTGCGGAAAATAATGTCGCCGCCCCTGGCCCAGGCCCCATGGTCATTATTTTTAAAAGCAATAAGACCATCAATCACGGCAGGAACTCGTGGCTTTTCAGGATCAGCATCTTGATGTGGGCGAAACCTGAAGCAAGGATCTTAGTTAATGGGGCACAAGAGACACAGGAACCAACCTCAGACAGAGGAGGTCATGCCTAGCAGACCTCGTTTGGCTTCTAAATATCATTGTGAAGGGCCTAAAGAGGTGATATGCCCTGGATCAGAGTCAGGCTATTAGTCTGATTTCATCTCTGTGCTTTGGTACAAAGCAGAAAACAATAAACATTCATAATGGTGAAATTCTGGCTCCAGTGAAATCAACACGAGACTTCTCACTAGACTTCAATGGGCCCACTGCTACTCCTTAATTTGATTCAGTGTAATTTAGAGGCATAGAAAACATTTTTCCCAGGTCCTTGGGTCCTTTTGTAATTGTTCTTACAAGGCCCATTGAGAATCCCTGGACTGATGCTAGAAAATCAATTAGGTGCTTTCAAGAATCTCATTCAGCAAAGATAACGGAGTAATTGGATGCTTTTCTTGCATGTACAGACCAGACCTCCATATGCTTCTGTCTCTGCTGAAAGAGAAGCTGTCATACGAAAAAGGGATTTGCCCTGGGAACTGGGCACTTCTCAATTACTATTCAATTACTAATAGTGTGGCTATTTCTTGCCACGCTGGCTGTTAACGGTAGATTTGTGCCATGTTTGGAAAAAAATTACTTTTTCTGAGTCTACCCTCCCCTCCTACTTCTTCCAGCAATGTACTAGGGGAAGTGCATCCTCAGTGCCCAAAGGGATGACCCTGGCAGGAAAGTCTCACAAAGGGACACAAAGTCACCCTTTCCTTTCACTCATATGGGAGCATCATATGTGGCATTGATAGGGTATGGTGGAGGAGGAAAAAAGCCAAGGCTTGGTCAGGAGCAGTGGCTGATTTCTGCCACATCCTCCTCGCATAGACCCATAGGACTGCAGGAAATGAAAAAATGGCCTTGATTTATCTGCTTCCACCCTGTGAAAGGAAGCTCAGAGATTTTAAAGCAGCTGACAGAAAGCTTTGATGCTACTTTATTTTCCTCATTAATCCTAAAGCAGTCTCAGCAGGCTCTTACATCATTTTTCAGATGTAAGTTCTCCTAAGTAATTAATAAGAAATGCTGGAGTTTACAAACCCACTAACGGAATAAGGGGATCTGGCTCCCCTTTCACGTGTTTCACTGCTTAGTCCTCAGAACCCCAAGTGCACGTGTATCACTTTTGATCAGCAATAACACAAACAATTCACAGCTATGAAGTATTTGCCTCTGCACATCAGATATAGCTTGTGTGTTTTTTTCAGATGCTCCAGCCATAATGAGGCATTAATGATCTGCTAAATACGATGCAGAAGCCAAGAAGCAATACAACTATCCGAAATACTTGGCCATACAGCATATGCTTACCTGGCATTATCAACAGTGAGATACTCTCTGGGATCTTCAGCACTGGCTCTCGTCGTCTTTACTCCTTTTCCAATAAACAAACCAGCCTGAAAATGCACACGGCTCCAATTATTTTAGCAGAGACCAGAGATCCCAGATTTTTATCAATCAACGTGGGCAGCCAGTGCGTGCAGGCACAGCGAGCACCGCAGCCTGGGCTTTCTCTTCCCTTTTGGTGTCCCTTGGCTCAGCGTGACATTAGCCTAGGCTGGAGCAGGCTGAAGTCAGGACAGAGCCTGCCCTGCCATGTGTTATACATCAGCATCTTGGGCTGCCTCCTGACCCAAAGCAAGGCACTGAACTCCCACTCTCTCGCTCTCTCCCTCACAGAAGGCAATAAGGGACTCTGCCAAGCTCCTGATAACTTTTTGGAAAAAGAGTGCTGTTAAGAAGTAAGGCTTTAAATAAAGAGTGACGAGTCCCCCGACAGTCAAAAGAGAACATGAGCTGCTGTAGCCAAGTTAAAGACTTTGGGCTAGAGCAGCAGCTGTCATGGACCAAGATGTGAAATATACAAGGCACAGAAAACAGCACTGACTTCAATCTAGAATCCTGAGAAATAAGTTAAAAATACTTTTTATAGCTTACAGGTTACATTTTCATGTCAACAGTATATTTGGAGGAAAGTGTTTTTCTTGGAATTACCCTCACTTTTCAAAGGTGATGAGCAGGCCCTGGCACAAACAACTTTTGCTCATCCCCCTATATCCTTGCACCACTGTGGCCAGCAGCAGTGCTCAGTGTCCTGCTTGTCATTCCTTAAATCTCAGTTAGTAGTAGGTGTACTTACAGCCTGAGCACATCCCTTCTAACATAGGCACCCAACTGAAACGGGAGCCCCGATTCTGCTTAGCCCCATTTTTAATCATTAGAAAGAGCATCACCCCCAAATTTTGATTTTCTCTTGATATAGTGTTAAAAGACCATTATCAAAATGTAAGATATCCATGACCATCTCATTTCAGAGCACCACACACAGTCAGCCCCAAGCCATGCTATTATATTGGCAGTAACATATAAAAATCATCCACGTGCCTTGAAATTGGAGTGGACTCTGTTATTGTAAAATACTCCCAAGGGGGTATGTTCAGCCTGTCCCTCTGGATATTGCCCCTCGGACTGTCCAGTGGGAACCCGGTGGAAGATGTACCATATCCCAACATCCTAAAAGAGAAAGGGAGATTCAAGAAATGGGATAATACAATTAATGATACAGTTTATCTTGAGGATTTAGGGTTTCCCACCATGCTGACCCGATTCCTAACCTAAGCCTGCCAAACACATGCAAGCCTCAGGGGACACACACCAGCCCATACTGTTACGCTTCCCGGCTTATCCTTTGGCATGCACAGCGGGGCCCCGGGGCACACACGCAGGTTCTAAAAATGCATATATTGTGGGTAAAATTGAGGTGACTTATTAGAAAACATAGCCTCCTCCATACAGGCACATTAAAAACAAATATGATTTTGGTAAACGGAGATAACCAGGAGAGAGTATATATTTATATATACAAACATAAAATTTTATTGGGCATTTAACTATTAGCTACTAATAAAAATCAATGTTGGCTAAGAGGCACCACACACCATTTCCAGCCACAGTTGTGAGAGAAATCACTCTCAGAGACACCAGTGTGAGAACAGCAGGCAAACATTTGTTCTTAAGAGAGACAAAGGTTACCAAGATACATATCCAAATTTTACGATGGCTTACTAAAAATTCATTGCCCTCACACTAGTGACATCAATAATAGTAGAATATATGGGAACTGGAGGCAAAGCGTAGCTCTTGCTGTTAAATGATTTTACCTGAGCACCAGCTGCTGCATTCCCTATTAAGTTGTTGTTTGGGTTTGCAATCCAGAATGTGCTGACAGCCCTGAAAAATCAAAATCAAAATGATCCTAAGCAGTTACCAAACAGGAAGGGATACATTTTCATAGCACTGCACTGGACTTAAGCCACAACTCTCCTATTGACTTTAAAACTCCACACAACCTTTTAATGGTACTCTTTAAGGAAAAGAAACCATCTAGTGATGTCAGAAATGCTCATTTATGGAGCCACATGCTGAACCTATTGTAAATTATATGAGACCGTTAACACAAAATCCATGCTCTGTTAAAGGCAGCTTAAGGAAACCCGATGTCATTTCTTTTTTTTTTTTTTTTTTTT
>KZ505756.1:1036864-1054562 GCA_002844005.1 Limosa lapponica baueri | reverse complement strand
GTTGGACTAGATGATCTCTAGAGGTCCCTTCCAACTCTGACAATTCCGTGATTCCTTGCCTTCATTTGCACGCCGTGAGGAACGTTGGACCTCACCAGAAGTTAGCTTGGCAGGGAATTTGGATAATTAATGTAGCTGATAATCCGCAAAGCATTTGATCGCTGAGGAGAATTATTACAGTGCCTGTCTTTAACACACCCAATTAGATTTTGAACAAGGTTTGCTGGCACATAACTTCTTTACCAGCCAGCTAACGATTAGCATGGCCAATACAAGTTTTCGTAGAAGCCCAATGGAGGCAGATTGAAGTAAAATACTTGCATAAAATAATTAACACCAGTCTTCCCAATAGTCTAATCGCAGGCATACCAGGTGAATCAGGAGCACTGCAACAGATGCTGTATCATCAAGTACCAGATGTACAGCAATGGAGTTAATTTAACTGCAAGTTGTAAAGTAGCAAAGGTGGAGTCAATTCACCAATTTTAGTTGGGGTCTAACATGCAGCTGGTGTATGTTTTGCTGGCTGCTTTTTATTTTGGCAAGAGCCTAACAGTAAAAAAAAGAAGAAACAGGTTAACAGAGTTCCCTTTCTTTTCCCTACATAAACATATTTGAAAGAATACAGAAAGTGTTGAAACATTTGTAATTTCTGAAGAGCCTCTGCTATACTCTAGATGTTAACTCTTACATTACTTCTAAAAATATTTTCTTTACGTTTATCATTTCCTATTCAAAACCAAATGGAATTACTAAGCTACTTAATCTTCTTTTACCCAGCTGAATAACTGAATTTGCCTTGTCTGGTTTTGTTGTGGTAAATATGAAACAGGAAGAAAATAATAAAGCTGGAATAGCATAGACAGATTGATAGATACCACCAGTGTGGCGGTCAACCAGGATTTACATGATTAAGGGCTCTGCATGAGCCTTGCTATTGATAAATATTGAAACCGGAGGAAGGAGACAAAGAACAAGCAAAAGAGCATCAATAACAGCCTATTCAGTGTGGGATAGCCAAGTACATAAAGCAATTGATAACGAATTGCCATGCTTCATGGCATGTAGCTGCAGCATCCTAAGACAAAAATATCAAATCCTTATTTATGAGCATCCAACCATTAGCTGTCAGTCACTAGCAATGAATGGAGAAACACCCTAGCCAATAGGGAACTGTTTACATATTTCAGTACATTCAAACTATATTAAACAACCTTTTGCCTATGCAAAGACTACTACATATAGCCATAGCGAGTAGATGAGATCTCATTTCTCATTGAGCGGTAACATTTTTGTTCAATATAGTTGGAATTGCATCCTAAGGTTTAATTGATTACTCGATCTACAGCAGTACATCATGATGCAATTCTCCGATGTTACTATCTAGCAAGAAATCTGTGATAAGGAAAGGCTAATATATAGTGAAGGATTTGTGTTCCTTATATGAAAAATGATGCAGTATAAAGCCATTTTTAATATTTTTTAATCTGAAATTAAAGATTTCAAGTTTATATAGTGGGGGAGACTTGCAGTGTCCCCAGAGCAGTGGTAGTGACTTAATGTAGTTTAAATTACTCTTTGAGATTCCCATAACATCCTTCTTTGTGTGTCTTCCATTCAGCATAGCAAGGTTTTTAAAAGGAAAAGACTGTTTTGATTTTTGTACCTTTTATGATCTTACACAGACATTGTTAACACGAAGCAAATACATACTGATAGTTAAAAAAAAGAAGTATGAATACATACAGTGTTCAGTGATCCAAAACAGCCTTTTAAGTTTTTCAGGTAAAATATTTCAATTAACAGAAAAAGAGAAAATATTTCGTGGCTGACAGGTGGATGAGGGGAATGACTCTTCCGAAGCACAAAATGGTTAATCTACAGAAGTCTGCGTAACGCCACTTTGAGTCACATTGGTCTGTGAAGTTATTTTATGATCACCAGATCAAAGATCAACATAAACTAGAAGTAAATAGCTTTCATTTCCAGCACGTGGATAAGTGTTTTCAGTTATTCACACGCAGTTCATTCACCTGGACACCAGCAGAGTCATCTTCAGTTTCTTGAACTGCGTGCAGCAGTGCTCAGTCAGCCCTTTTTGACCCCAGCAGCAGCCAGGTGGCCAGTGACCTCTTGCTGCTGCTGGAGCAGCTCGCGGTCCTCTCTCGGCACAGGCTGGCAGCCACTTCCTTTCCTCAGGAACGCAGGTGACACATGCCAGATGCTCTGGGAAGCTAAGCTAATGTCAGTACTGCAGAACTGGTTGAAATGGGAGTAGGATAAAGCTGGGGAGAAAGGGTTTTGTAAGAGCAAACATCAGGAGATGGGGCAGGTAAAGAAGGGAAGGAATATCAGGATAGGAGAGAGAGAGGATAAACTCTGAGGGCTGAAGATTGACAGCAGATGCAGAGGCAGCGATATCATTTGGCCCTTTAGTGCTCAGAAGACTTCAGGGCACCACATGTTGTCTCCATGATTTGGAAGCCTTCCATTGCTACGTGCGCTTGGTACACACAGGACAACTTGGCAGTAATGCCAAGACTAGGGCTCATTAGGAGAAAGCCTGCAGCAGACACTCCAGTGTGGTTTCATGGTAAATGAGAATAACCAGGGGATTTGCTTGGGAAAAAAAAAAAACAACACACGCAGAATGGCTCTGATTTAACACGCCAATGCAGGCACTCCTTTTAGCTACCCAACGCTCTATCTTCCTAAAGGGAGGCGTTAAGCTTTCAAAGAATTCGCTCTCCCCCTGGGGAATGGAAAGTTGCTTGCCTATCTCAGCAAAAATCAATAGGAGTTATACTGGGACATATGCAGCTACAATCAAATTAGGGAAAAGGGAAAGATTCATACAACTTATATCCAGTAATGTGCACTTTCCTGCATGGTTATGCAGGAAAAGGATGAAAATATTACTGTTCCTGGATTAATAATCCCACACCCACACATGTAGGAAAGGTGTCAAGTGTAAAGCAGCAACATCCTAAGCGAAAAAGAATCAGGATTCTGCTAATGCAATTACTGTGCTTTATGACTGCAAGGATTTGACAATAAATGCTTTAAGATCTTTATTATGGGATGCTGTCACAGATCATAGGGTCTTTTGGCTTCCCAACAATCACAACATTTGGGCTTGTGAGTAGTTACTTCTTTAAAGAAGTCTGATTGTCTTTTGATCTCCTGTCCAGTACATAAGGCAGATAGACACTTGCAAAGCAAAAGTACAATAAATCATGAAGAAACTATTCTCCTGAGAAACTTAAAGGGAAAAAAGATCAATCCATAGCCAATAGACACATGAGGAGCACATTAAATTACTAAAATGTTTTGCTTCATGGTTGCAAACCAGCCACTAGAGGTCAGTGGTTTGGAATAAAATTAGCACATGGAAAAAAATTCCATTTCATTTCAAATGACCAAATCATATCATCAAATAAAGTTTCCAGCCTTTGAGTAAGGAAAATGAACTCTTAAGGTTAGCAGCACTTATCTTCATCCTAAAGCAGAAAGCTAATTTAAAATTCTTAAAAACCATACTAGGTACATAATGCATAATACATTGAAGCAACTACTCATTCTCTACAGTAATATGCAGAGATGCACAGGAACACAGGACTGGGAGAAGCTTCCTGCATCATCAGGTCTAGTCTCCTGCTGCTCCACCTGTCCTACAATCTCTTACTTGAGCAAATCAAGGACCAACTTAAAAGCAGCTTGGTTCTTTTGCTTGTGAGAAAATAAAAAAGTATTACAAGAATGTGAAATAAGCTTGGTTAGTACTTTTCAAGTGTATAAGGGCAGGATATTAGAAGCACCTCTGCAGTGCAAGAATCTTTTTTAAAAACTATTTCCCTTACAGTTGTGTAACACTCTGCAGAGAGAAGGCTGGCAGAGGGTCGAAAGAGGCTTTTTAATCAGCAAAAGCAAACTGTATAACATATCCAAATGGCAAAAAACCCTCAGGATATTAAGGGGTTTATTTAGTCATTTATCTGCTGCTGGAAATATACATACATCAATCCACAGCACGTATACATTGATGCAAAAAAAACATCTTGCTTACCTCTGCCCCAGAGCGATGTTAAAAAATTTGAGAGAATTAAAAATGTGAATAGAGCCACAGGATACCCAAATGCACACTGAACTAATGAATGCGCGCTGAACTATAACTTTAGTTTCCAACATTTCATTAGTTCTCTGTATTATAGTTATATAACTGATAAAATGCCAGTGGATACATAAGAGTTCAGAGAGTCAACTTCGTATTTCCATCTGCCATTACAAAAAAAGTGCTAAAAATGGCTTTTATTTAAACTTTATCACTGAATGTATATGCAAATATATATACAAATGTCATGTTCTATATGTGTCTTTGCACAGAGAAGCAAACGTACATGAGGACAAAACCCCATGCAGTTGCATATATGATATCTTCCCCTAGTTTGCCAATATAAAAATGTAGCAAAGAAACACGGAAAGAGAAAAGCTTAAAAAAAAAGCAGCCAAGAAGCCCAGTAAGCGATATAGATCATAGTGTTTCTTTACTTTTCCACTACAGGAGCTTCAAACATAATGGACAAGAACACGCAATTTCACTGCAGCTGTTTTCCATTTTAAGTAAACCAAGATCAGCCTGTCAGCTCTTGTACAACATGGCAGCATCTGAATATGCTATTCCAATAGTATTTTCATAGAGACTAAATTAGAAATAATTTACAGCTAGAAAACTTAAGTACTATCCAGAGGATACCGATGGCATAAAACCATGAATGGTGAGGTTTGTGAAAGTAAAAGAGCACCCAGTAAGATTTCCATACCTCTTTTTATCACAGGGCTGAACTCTTCTGCATTCTTGTTATTTTTCTCCCCATTTTTTTTCTCCTTCTATTACATTTCTGCCCTTGTGAAAACCATAGTTGACATTGCGTTAACTCTTGCAGATAATCTTGCCCTGCACCTTTTTAATTTCTGATTTTCAGCTTAATTTTCCTGTGAAATACCTCAACCAAGCAATGCACCATCTTCATCCAACGTCCCCTTGCTCTTCACATTGGCAAAGGTGCCTGAGTGAACATTCATAGGAACACACACCAAATGAAAATAATACCATGATCTGCACTTGTTCTCAAGGAAACCAGTTTCCTCACCCAGGCAGGAGTCTGGACTGCTGCAACACCTCACTTAACCTCACAAGCAAAGTATCATGGTCAGGCACATGGAAACCAGAATAAAGGGAGATGAACTGAAATCAACCATTGCTTTCTTTTAAGAACAAGGTCTTTCACGTCTCCTCAGCCCACACTACTGCCTCTGCAAAACCACAGCTGTATGGCGGTAGCCAGCTGTGGTAGAACAAAGCCCAGGGTTAAAGAGAAGTCAGCTATTTAACATGCCCTCCCAAATGAGCTAAGCTTAGCCCACAAGAGGGGGATAACACAGGGTCACATTATTAACAACACTAGTTTATGATTTTGCTCACTAGTTGTTAAACAAATCAGTACACTGATAAAATTTCCAAGTAATCAGGCGCTAACTGCAACTTGATTCCAGTTCAACAGTGGCACTTATTTAGTTAGTGGGATGTAATCACAGTAACAAAGTAACCTATTTTAACATTAAAGGACAGGACTCCTGCCAAAACAGAGGTGTACAGTTACCTTTCCCTATTAACACTTGCACTGAAAATATGGTAGTAAACTGAGCATGTAGGTAGTTGTTTTTCTACAGGGCTTGGTGTTACCTATGCCAGGTGTAAAGCAGAATAGCTCCAGTGACTTACAGGGATCAGCTTTTCTTGGTTTTGATACAGTTGGATCTTCCTTTTTCTCTAGGAAACGCAAGTGAGAAGCTGCAGTAGCTCACTGCATTCTGCACTAAACACACAAAAAAAACCCCAAAAACCCCTACAACACCCAACACGCACCCAGAACATTTAACATGGAAAGCTGTTGGTCAGTAACTCCAGCTCGGAGATTTGAACTTAAACAACAAGTGCTGTTTTGCAACACAACATTGGTAATATTTTAAATCCACAAAAGAAACCCTATACAATTTGATTTCAAGAACATCAACAAAACCATAGCTGTATCAATACAGAAAACAATTTAATTTGTTTCAAAATAAATATTTGACATACAAAGCACATACAGTGAAAAAGGGTCACAATAAATTACAAATGGAGATACTTGCTCCTTCACTGAGAAAAGCCCTTGATATTTCCAATTTCATACCATCAAATTTATCATTCTTGCTGATTTAAGCACAGCACTAAACAAATATGGATCCCAGTGCTTTCTTTCACAGGTACTGGCATGGATAATTTACTGCAGTGATCCAATTTGAAAATCAGTAGGGACCAGTAAATCGCTGCATAAAAGAAAGAGCGAATGAGGTGCTTTTTCCTTAGTGTCAGCAGCCTGTGATTATTATGTTTATTAGATTTTCTTGAAAGGGCTTCACATTTTCTCAAATATGCAGGGGAACTATATTTCCCCTCTGAGCCCTTACATTAGCATTTTGTGCCTCGGTCCTTGAATACAAGTAAAAGATGAATTTTTCAATTCATTTTAGAAGTTTGTACCATCTGGATGGCACAGAACTAAGCAATGAAGTGCCCTTACCTGCACAGTATCCACTATTACCACACAGCTAGCTTCTGCAGAAAAGTTAATAAGTAATGCTGACATTTTATGAAAAAGATATTTTTGAATCCACATTTAAGAGTAAATTCAATTACATTATCCATACTGATAATGCAGCTTTGAAATAAAGGATTGCTTAAGGTTCTATCCGTAAAAGGCAATTTAAAACAGCAAAGCCTGACTCTTCCTGTGATTCTAAGAAAATTATAGCACAATAAAAGTTACAGTACAGATACACTAACCAATTTCAGTGTATAGTTTAACCACAAATACTTGCACTGCAGTAATTAAAAATTACAGATAATTACAACAGATCAGCACATCCTACTAACATCTAGCATGTAAGTGCTTGTGATCTTACTCCGTTGTGTTATTTTTCCTCACCAGCAAGATCACGATACCGGGGCCATACCTAGTTCTTGTACATGGGAATCCATCTTTGACACTGCTTTTTTAAAAGAACATGCTGTTCTAGCTCAATGGTCTTTGCTACCCTTAATCTGAGCACCCTAAAGTACAGTGCTTTTTGAAACTGTTTAAGCAGCAGTTAGTATCACTTTGGAAATGGGAGCAAGAAGTCATGAGTGGTGCAGAAACAAATCACAGTTCCCCCTGGACAATTGTCCAACTCTTTTCTAATTTCTGCTCTGCCAGAGCTTTTACATCACCTCAGGCAAGTGGTCTCTTCTTCCATGCCTCAGTTCCTGTTTGTAAAATGGGCAAGGACTGTACTTCATTAATTAACAAGGAATCTGTACAGGAAATGTTGCAATACCAGGCCTAACAATAAAAAGGTCCAACACAGACTGTACAAAATAACCAGCTACGTTATTTGTTAGGACAGTACTATCACATATGTAGTTAGCAGCTCAAAAAAGGTTGGAACAAATAGTGGCTCATAATTATAATATACTAAAAAAAAAAATCCTTAAAATATGTAACTTAAAATATTAACAGATACTGTTCCCCTTGAACATCCATCAGGGAAAGGAGCAAAACATAAAACCGACAGCACAAAAATGACAGTAGAAGTAGAAAATTAAATAAGAGTCAATAAAGGAAAGAATGGATGCACTAGTGAATTACTTTGTGTGCAAGAAATCCCAGCTGGCATCAGCTGCTCCAACAGACCCGGTGGGCCCTGATGCTTTATTTATCTACAGCTGAGAACAGACAAGCCTTACACTGGAGCATCACTTCTACAGCAAGCTTGTGCACAGCAAGGGCGGGGTCTGCCCACAGAATTTATGCAACGGCACTTTAACTTATGAAAGCTAAAATGATAAAAACAGTGAGCAGTGTGATTTATACCAGTGGAAACAATTACCACCTTAGATAGGCAACCTTCCAGCAGGACAAAAAGTTCTCTGCTTCATGTCTGGGGTTGGCAGGCATTTTATGGTCAGTTGCAAAGTTTCTCTACTACCACAGATTTCTGTTACAGGCTCTGCATCACGGCTAGCTGTTGGCAGCACAGCAGCATAAACATACAGTTTTTAACCTAAAAAATCTCATGCTATCAAGACACAACCAGCATGTCATGTTTTTAATTTAATCTATAGTATAGTAACGGTCACAAACTGCAGTAAGGAAGCAAGCACAAGGACAGAATGTTTTTGCCGGCATTGATGAAACTCAAGTGTTATCATTTAGACAGCTACAGTAAAAATCAAAGCTGATGCAGAGTGCAGGTCAGATGCCCTACTTCTTTTGCTTGGAAGTTTTTCTTACCCCATAAGATGTTTTCTTGGCACATCAGAGAAGTGAGTTTTACCAGGCCACAAGTAAAATCCAGGCCTCATTTGTCAAGCAACTCCTTGCAAAGCCAAGAACATACTACTAGCCAAATCCCTTTTATGAAAGATACTCCTCCTCTTGATGCATTTTTAAGACTTGATAGAAGAAGTTAACAAGAAATTCCATACCCACATATAAGCCCTACTTCATCGCACTTTCAATTCTCTACTTAACTGAGATCTCATTCACTTATTCCGTTTAATCTCCCTCATCCATTCACAGAGTTGGATCTCAAGACTTTGCATCCTTCAGTTAGAATACATCAGATCCAGTTTAGATGTTTCTCTAATTTAATAGCAGCATATAATTAAAGGAACAGTAGACTGCACCTGTAAGAGCAGTCTTAGATAAAAAAAAGTTTGCTCAGAAGTAACATATTTTGCTTACACTAATTACAAAAGTATTTATTTGCCTTCCACTCCCAGTAGGGGGGAACAACTTAGATGACCAAATTAATTTTTAGATCACAGTGGTGCAAAGAGCTGAACGGAGTCTGATGTCACCACTTGACAAATATACCACGTAATATGAAAAAGGGTCTAGAACAGTGCTGAAGAATTGAAGCAGCAAGAATTAGGTCTAGATTTCTGCTTTGATTAGATACGATTGTTGCAGTGCTTATTCTTCAGTTAAATTTTGAAGGAAAGAGTTATAAATTTTTGCACTTTATAAGGCAAAAATTCCCTGTAAAATCTTTTAGAAACAAACAAGACGTTACATCCCAATTCAGAAGCAGCAGTGGGAATGTAAGAACATGCACACATACACACAGGACAGCATTCTGCTCAACTTCCAGGTTCAAGCATCAGTATGTTCTGTTAGAGAGAAAATAAGCTTAAAGAGCCTAGCAAGTTACATTTAACACTCCTTTTATTGCAGTAGAAATTTTAGTTTTTATAAAATCCTCAAATTACAGGATATACATATAGTGAATCTCGTTCAAGTCTTTAGCAGCTGTAGAGCATTACTGCATGCAGTTGCTTCTGCAGTGTGCAAGAGTTCTATAAATAGCTAATCATGTTCAGAGAGCAAGACAAGTAGTCAAAGAATATCATATTCAATTACCAACGGGTTCATCAGTACCAAGAGGTTGAGCAAAAAATGAAGTAAGTGTATAAATACATGGCTCTGATCTAACAAACTAACACAACAGGAAAGTCTGAATGATATCCACATCACAAATAAGATAACTCAATAGTTACAGGAAAATACTTTGTTTCAAGACTGTTTCCAAAAGCGTTTCACATAAGACTTCTGACCAAGAAAGAATAGTTAAGTACAGTGCTATAGAAGTTTACAAAAGTCCAATGAAACCCATTTAATTTTATGCAGTTAGAATTTATGCAGTACATTAATTACACAAGATTAAGCAAATACTTTGCCTTGAATTTATGGAAAGAAGTTGTGTTCAGACATAATTTTTTTTTTCCACTACCTACCTTTTAGCTGCTGGGTGAATGCATAATCAGCACTCAATTGAATATTCACTTCTGTAGGCATGACACTGGCTTCAGATCAGCAATCACATGGATTTATGCCAAGAAATCCTACACTCATTTGTTTCAGAAGCTGCCTAAACAGGTGCAATCCTTTAAGCAAATTCCCCATCACAATGAGTCTCAGAAACTGGAAGAACAATTTATACAGAGCTAGCCACAGATTAATTTTCTAAAAAGCTGACACGCTTGAATTACTGCAGTCCCACATTTGTGTGGACACAGGAAAAAATCTGCAATGATTCTGCAAAAGTTACTTCGTTTACATTGATTAGTTCACTTAAGAGATGGTTAAAAGTTTAAGCACTGCATCTTTGTCTGAAAAGCCTACAGGTCAGCAGTCTGGCTTGGTAAAACATCTTGTTATGACAAGATAACTGCACAGAGTTTTCCGTGATCAGAGTCTTGAGATTTCTTCCAACAACGTAATGTAAAACTATGTCACAATGTAGAAACTTTGAAGAATTCTTTTTAAGTAGCATTAATAAAAATAGTCTCTCCTTCAGAAAAGGTGTTAACGATGTCAGCTTGATAGATTTTAATCCCTTCTGTTAAATTGAAAGTGGGCCATATCTTTACACTTACTAATTTAGACAAAATGCTTCCACAGACACATTTAGTAAGCAGAAGAATACTGTCCAAAGTGTACTGCATAGGTATGTGTACCAACTGCTCTCTACTGGAGACATCCAGCAGTAGCTGTAGTTCAAACTGTCATAAACCACTGAGTACAGACTTCTTAAAGTTTTAATCAAGCTCAAACAATCCTTGATTCCTTAAAAAAAAAAAACAAACCAATTCTGTATGACTGGGCATGTTTTGGATAGAATGCAGCAACTTTTTTTCACCAATTAGCAATACAGCACAGTAATTTTGATATGCTAAATTTCATATTATCTCCAAGAAAAACATATACACTTTTTTATACAGCCTGGAGTGAGATCAGTGTAAAACCAGGAATTTATAATCATCAGCAGAAGTGCCAGCTGCTCATAATGTTCACAAAACACAAGTGCCTGAAATTTGGCTACGCAACAGTTGGTGCCAATCTGCTTATGAAGGAAATGCTGCTGAGGCATAGTCTTCTTACAAAAACAGGGCATGAGGGCTTCATTATTAAGTGTTCAACAACAATCCTCAGCTCGGTGAAGAGAGTCCTGAAAAATCAGATTTAAAGAGAGTTTTAAAATCCTACAGCATTTATCAGAAGTAAGTATAATCTAAATCTCTTTTTCATTCACTTCCTCTCTCAACACCCTCCACACACTCTAGTTAGCAATAAATCAACTCAGTGTTTCAGTATCTTGCACGAGCGTCATAACTCTTGTCCTTATTAACTTTAGTTCAGCAGCTTCCAGCTGAATATAAAGATAGCAGAAAAATTCCACCTTCAAGCAAGAAAAAAAAACCACCACCACACTATAAAAAAAAAAAAACCAACCACGAACAATGCTTTATCAGAAATAGTGTAAGGAGTTGGGAGGTGATTGTGTGTTTGTGCTGCTTCTTGCCAAAATGCAAGAACCCTGCCTTCTAGAAGCAACTATCAGAAGACAGACATGAGAAATACACATGTTTTTCCTGGTGTTTTTTTGGTGTTTTTCCACAACACCAGTTTCCCCTTAAAACTACATAAATGCCAGCAGAACTCTTGGATAAACTAATTCTATTCAAAGTGAGGTTTAGCATTGCACAAATTATTTTCAGATACCAAAGTAATAAAGTGCCTTTTTTGTAAAAAAAAAAAAAAAATCTACTAAGATAGAACAATTGGTTTCTTACAAAATAGCAGGGAATAAGAGGCGATTAAGTTTATGATTCTCAGACCTGTCTTTGCAGACCATGGCAGCCAAAGCCACTTCCTAGGTACTTTAGCAAACCATTTTCTAATCAAGTAGTGGTCAGACTGGCAAGTATGTTCACAAGAAGTCTTACACTACACAATGCTTGTCAAAAGAAACATTTTGAAAAAGCACTGACCTGAGCAAATCCTCACAGAAATATTTATGGTTTCAAAGTTTAAAGCGATAGTATTGTCTTGACCAACTTTCAAACAAAATCAATAAGGCTCTGTTTTAATTATAATTAACCTGACTGATGGTTTTAACTAAAGGAGGTAATGATTGTGTTTAAGATCATCTACAGATTTTTTTTTTCTGTCAACATTACATAAGTTCATAAGTGCCTGTTCACGTATAGGCTTAGCCTCAGATAAACCTGAAATCTAAAAATAAGGATATATTTCTGGAAAACAGTTGCAGAACAATTAAAAATAATTTCTTCTCCCAAAGCGTAGTTTTAACTATGCAAGCATGTTCTCAAAGTTCCCATTCAAGGATGGTGGTACATTTCAGAAAAGTTCAGTCACATGAAATAAATGTAACCTTGAACCAGCTTTTTTTTTTTTAGCATCCAGGTGTATTCCATGTTCTATAATTACCATTTGCAGATTTAGTATTATGAGTTATACTTCCATTTTACAATGAAAAAATTTCTGAATGCCTAAACACTATGTAGTTAAACATTAACTTCCAAAATCAATTTATTGCTTACCGACAGTATGGGTTTCGCCGAGAGGAGTAGCGTAATGTAAGAAATCTATAGTAAATGAATGGCTGGAGCAGACTCCCTTGCCCACTGAAAGAGAATAGAGAAACAGAGCTTAATACTGACCAAAAAACAGCCCCCAAAACAGGACTTTTCCTAATAAAAGCAAGCAAACTACTTAGGCTCAAAAAAAGCCAGACTGGGGGCACATTGGTTCAGATAATCTACATGTGACAAAAACATACATAACCAGACACTTAGGACAGCAGAAACCTACGTTATAGAATAAAAACTGCTCAATGAAGCCATTAAAGAAATGTTATTCTTATAATGATTTTATATTTATGAAGTTTTTTTGTATGCCTCATTTCTGGTGGTGGGCAAAGAATCACAGAAGTAATGGTGGACACCTGTTCAGTATTAAGAAACAGCACAGACATCGGCTGACATAAACGGTCCAGTTACAGCAAGCTTCTTCAGCTCTAACTGTAGCACTTTGAATATCTGGACCATCTTTCTAGTATCTTCTCAGAACACACTGGAGACTATTATAGATGTATTGAGATATTAATACCAAGCTCCTACCCGACTATTTCAGTTACACTGAAATTAGGTTTTGATACTGTACAAAGCTGCTGTTTCACATGATGGTGCTGTAAAATAGTGAAAGGACAGTATACAAACCATACAGAGCAAAACACAGAAATACCCTAGGTTTAATTTTGATGACTGAAGTTTCTTACTATAGCACAATATTAAAAAGCTCTATTTGAACATGACAGTTCCAGTAACTAAAGCTCCTTCAAATATGAGCAATATCTTTACCCAGAAGAAAAAATATAAAGTGAAAAGGAAAGTGAGCTACAGGAGGGGTAAAAAAGAAAATCTTGCACCTGTACAGTATTTACAAGCAATTTAATATGCTAGAACAGCTTAAAGAACAAATTCTCACAATAGCTGCATTTAACCATTATACAATGTTTTGTAAGATATATGATCTTTTATAAGCTTCACTATCTACTCGCTGACATATCAAGACGCAACACTTCACATAGTAAATTCTCCATAGAGAGAGAGCAGAAAAACAAGTTCTCCTAAAGAGAAGTTTAAAGCACTTTGAAGGTTCAGATACTGAATACAGAGTGTATCTGTCAGTTGGTAAATGGCCTTAAATGAAATGGAATCCTTCGGGGCTGAAGCATTGAAGCATTCAGCTGACACGTCAAAAGATAAAGGCAAATTATGCATTCTGTCAACTTCCAAGAAGATAAAGGCTCTCTTCTGCTGCCTGTGAGACCACTCAAGACAAATGCTCTCACTGTGTTATGACTTGTATAGAACAAAGGACATTATTCCCCCTCCAAATATTAAAAGGCGATGACCCAAACTTCGGTGACTGGCAGGTCATTATGCCTGTATGACTTCAGTAGGATTCCAACATGCATATGCTCAAGATCCCTAAAATGACTTCAACAGGCTGCACAGCAGGCAAAACCAAATGGAATCAAAAGAGACAAGGGTCACTGGTCAGAAGTAACACAGGAGAGGACATAACCTACTCCTGCTTGCACACTTTTAGCACAGTGAAATTTCATGCCACTTAAATTTCTGGAATCCAATAGTCAAAAATAAGAGTTCATTTTCAGTGAAGCTGAAGATCTTAATATTCTATTACACTGACCAAAATTAAACTTATTGAATAAGGTAGGAAAACGCAAGTTACAGACCTGAAAAACTTTTATTTGACCCAACAATGTCACCCATGCCATGAAAGGGGAGGGTTTTTTGGTGCTTAGTTTATCACAGTGAATGCTTTTTGATGTCATGATGCACCAACTTGAGAAGTTTGGGAATCGCATAAATTTACTGAGTTAAAGCCCTGGTCAGCTAGAAGCATACAAATGGAGATGTGACCCACAGACCACTCGATTGCAAAAAGCAATCCTGTGTAGGAAGTTTCTAATTCTGAAAATATTTATGGTAATTCTTACCTGAAAAGCATAAAAACTGTAGCTGGCATCAGGAAAATTTCATTGCAAGCAATGAATTTTAGAATATTCTGTTGATTAGCATTCAGTTTCTCTAAAAGATTTCTTAGGAAGGGCAGGCTATTTGAACTTCGTGCCTTTAAAAGAAGGAAAAAAAAATGCCAGAAAACATACAAGTTACACCTATCTTCTCTAGCACAAAGAAATCAAAGTACTAAGTTATTTACAACTCATTACAACAATTTTAACACCAGATCCTTTAAAAGTATTGAAATTAGTATCCCAAAGAAAACTACTGGAGGCTTGGAACTCCATAATTACATAGAGTTTCACTAAAAACATGAGATGTTGCAATTCCCTCACCCACCCATTTTAGGTTTAACAAGACTTACTCTGTCCACTAGGAGGAAGTATCTATCGCAAGAAGATAACCCAGTTAGGAGCACCAAGGTTGGAGTTACATTAAGCTGCACAAGGCAGTTCATTGAGCAGCAGGTCCAACAGGAACGTACTTTGCTTGCTAGCCTCACCCTGCAGTTCACTATTTTACTACTGACACAGAACATTAAATGTTCAAAAAAAAAATAAAATAAAATGTTCATAAAATGTTCAAAAACAGGCTATGGTTTAGCTTGAAAAGACAAGTCTTACGTTTCAACTTAACTGTTACACAGCTTTTGCTTCCTTCAAAGAACAACATCTGAAGAAAAAGAATTAGTGTCAACTCCAACATAGAAAGGGACAGGGGGAATCTAACCCCAAAAAAGACTTGTCAGATTCTCTGTGCTGAGATTCCATACTACAATTTCACTCTAACTCCTCCTAGCGTAGCTAAAGGAAACCATAGCTGCAACTCAAATCTGTTTATAACCCCCAAGAATAGCAACAGTATTAATCATATCATACAGCA
This sequence comes from Limosa lapponica baueri, assembly GCA_002844005.1. Lineage (NCBI taxonomy): Eukaryota > Metazoa > Chordata > Aves > Charadriiformes > Scolopacidae > Limosa > Limosa lapponica. The sequence goes on along the minus strand of KZ505756.1, from coordinate 1,039,180 downwards.
TACCATACTTACATCAAGAACCTTCTTTGTATACGTGGCAGCATGAAGCAAAGAAAACAGCAGAACTGGAAAAATACTCACTGAAGCAAGTGATAAGGAAAATCATAGGCGGCACAAGTGCTAGATTTATCCGTGATGTTATGCTAACACAGAAGTCACAGCATGATGGCTCTTTGCAAGAGGCTGGCTGGAACGACCTACACTGGATTAAGACGTGTACGTGTCTAACATCTATACTTATAGCTCTTCCTTTGCTTCTTGTACCTCTTCGCTATGCATTTTTATTAACTGCAAAATGTGTGCGTATGCAGGCACGTGAAAGTACAACATACACCATTACACACCAGTGCATTTCTAATAAAATGCATTCTTTCTGCATGAAAGACACACATGATGTTACTACTTAGAAAAATATTATGACTATGTATATTTGATAGACCTTATTAAGAGGTACTACAAAATGCCTTTCTTTACCAAAGAACATGCAGCTGCCAGCCATTCAGATTTTAGAAAGCAAGAACATAAACATTCCTCTGCCAGAGACATTTTAAGAGTAAGATACTGCTCTTAAGATATGAAGCATACATACAAAGTGGCACAAAGAAAAGTCAGTTCTTACATGTCACCTTTGTCAAGCCACAGGAGTAAGTCTTTTTTTTGCAGATTTTATCTGTTTAAAAACTTAACTGAAAGAGGTACTACTGAATAATTGTCTCCCTATATGATAAATGTCTTAGTTACAGTGAGGAGTCATATATAAACCATGTACTAGTAATAAATGAAAGTTACCAACTTCTCAAAGCATCACTTGATGCTGGTGATAAAAACTTCCGACCCCAAGTCTCAGGAAAAGAAAATGTAAGTAGCCAGAGACTGCAGTGCACTAGTTATAGAGGTGATTAACCTGAATATGGATCAATCAACATAAGCCTCTCCTATTTTACATAGAGAATGTTCTATGAATAGCAAACATATTCTAGTTTAAACTAGTTTTTCAAGTCATAGGTGATGAAAAGAATGAAGTTTTGAAGATATTTAAAAATGTTACCAGGCTGACACAAGTAAAGGATACTTGTAACAGGGTAGGAATTCACAAAGATAAGAGAGTAGAGCAGGTAGTGGCAGCTGTCCTCCAGCAAAGCCTGGGCCAGAAAGGCCCTGCTCAGCTGAAAGTGCGGTAGCCTTTGGTGTAGTCGGAGGGCACTAGTTAAAGCATTTGCCAGCAAGGCACGCTGATAAAAGCTTGCTGCTTCATGCAACCTGCAAATCATCAGAGGAGATGTTACCATATGAACCAAGCCCCTGCTCAGAAGTTTTCCACCCTTGAGAATTGCATCACAATCCCACAATACCTGAAGTATTTCTATTATCATACATAAGCACCAAGATACAACTCAAAAACTGGAAACACAGACTTACTGCAGGTGCCAAAGTTAAACAACTCAATATATTATTCCATAACTACACACTAAACATGCATTTCCCACTTCAGTTGCTCAACACATTTTCCAAACACACCTAGATGTGCTTTAAACCAATCTAAAAATCTGTAAACTGTTTTGACAAAAAGCATCCAAATAAGCTGAATAACAGAAATCTACCCTTACTTGAAAAACAACTCTATGAAAAGGGAGTGTAGTTACTTCGTAAATTTTAATGCTATTGTGCAATATTATAATACGTACCCTAGAAGAGGCAGGACAAATAAAGCCGAGCAGTAAACTGTGAACAAGCGGGAAATCCACATTGCTGTATCCAACTTGTTAGCCATCAGAAATTGCTACATTAGGAAAAAAGGAAAAATCCAACCCCCACAGAAGTTGGTATCTTAATATTTGCATACAATGAACATTATTCCCTTCTATATTAAATTGCAACTCTCTCTCCAACTTTGAGTAGAAGCAAATTATAGCTTGAAGCAAAAAGCATGTTTTTGTTCTGTACGAAACTTGACTCACCGATGTTACTAACCAGATCAAAAATAGCTGGGGTGCCTCAGAATCAAAAGGCTCCTTTGTACATCACAGTGAAATACAGAGGTAAGATCTCACATGGAAGTAGCTTTTCTAAATAAGCCAACCTCACAAACAGCCAGCTTCAAAAACGTATCATGCAGAGTCTTTAGACCTGACTGACTTTTGCATGTATTGCTTCAAGGATTTTTTTAGAATACACTTCACACACCTGGGCCTGCCTCTCCGCATTTCTTATGGAGGGGGAAAAAAAGGAAGGAATCAAGTAAAGTTAGCATAACTACATCATAAGGAAAGTAGCATCATTTTGGCCTACGTATTCTTGACCTCAAAAAAGAAAAAA
>KZ505756.1:1017403-1035314 GCA_002844005.1 Limosa lapponica baueri | reverse complement strand
GACAGGACAAGAGGAAATGGCCTCAAGTTGCACCAGGGGAGGTTTAGGAAGCATATTAGGAAAAATTCCTTCACAGAAAGGGTTGTCAAACATTGTAACAGGCTGCCCAGGGAAGGGGTGGAATCACCATCCCTGGAGGTTTTTAAAAGACGTGTAGACATGATGCTAAGGGACATGGTTTAGTGGTGGACTTGGCAGCATTAGGTTGATGATACGACTAGATGATCTTAAAGGTCCCTTCCAGCCCAGGTGATTCTCCGAGTCTAAGCTCCCAGGATGACGATCTGGGTAAGTCCCAGACTGGTCTCAGCTATTGACGAGTGCTGGATTCCGGATCTGGAGTCAGGAACGCACAGATCAGGGTCAGCGCAGATGAAGAGAGTCCTCCCTGGATGCCGGCCATTGAAGGAAAAGGATGACCCTTTGATTCCTCAGCTTTTATACTGAGCACAGGGCAGATGGGATGGAATACCCTGTTGGTCAGTTTTGGGTCACCTGTCCTGTCTGCGCCTCCCCACAGGTGGGACCCCTTCTACTCTTTTCCACTTCTGACCCTCCAACGTGGTACACACCCAAAGTGAGCTGACCTTGGCTGTTACAGCAGTGGGTGTAAGCAGGAGCCTCTCTGCGTACCGTCCCTTGGTACTCACTATAAACATCAAGCCTGATCTCTCTGGGAGCTGATACTGTCTGAAAAATACACTGTTAATTTCAGAGAGAGCAGTCAGTTAGGAGAGGTTTAGCTGAAAAGTAAAATTACTGGACAGAAAATTGGTGCTGTTTCACCTCAAACCAGGACAGTTCCCTATAATGTAAAAAGGAAAAAAGAAAAAGATAAAGTGCTCCTTTTCAAAGCTGCATGGGCCCAAACATTCATCCCATGAGCAGTAAATTAAAATGCAGCAGCTTTGAAATAAGTTTCTGAAGTCTTTGGTCAGTAATCATTAAACCTTAAAGCTAAGGAGCGTTAATCAAGTGCAAGTCTATCAGCGGTGTTGATGGGAGGACAAAGCAGAAGCCACCAGCTCGCTCTGCAACACGCAGCACACGCCGTTCACAAGGTCTTGGAGAGGGTTCCTCCTCCCCTCATTAATCTGACCACTGTCTTAACATTGATTTTTATTTTTTTTAATGATCTGTGCCGGATGGCGACGCAAACATGTTTCTGTTCTCAGCTGGAAGTCTGTAAATGGAGTATAACTCTGCTGAAGTGGTATCAAAATAAAAGAAAACAAAACGCGGACCTCAAGACTGACACCCTTCGACTTTTAGATGGTGTTTGTCCTCCTGGGTCTCTCACAAGGATGAACAGCAGGTTCCCCCTTCTGGCAGCCTGGGTTCCAGGACAGCAAGCCATCTGCTCCAGTTTTCAATCGTTCCCAGATGCTTTCAATTACTCTTTAGCTGAAAAATAAAAAAAAGGCAAAAAAAAAAAAAGCCATCTTTTTGTGACCAAGGATGTTGGAATCAACATTTGCAATCAGCCTCATTTCAGGCTTACGGTGATTGAACTTGAAGATTGATTGGAAGAGACTCGGGAAGACATCAGGACAATGTCTAATGATGTAGGTTGATGGGGAAGGAGCAAAAGAAGAGCCAGCTGATAAGGATTCTAATACCATAACAATTACAAATAGACTAAGGCTTGAGGCTAATTAACACTTTTTAAAGTGAAGATGCAGAACCTGATTTTCCCCTTCTCTTCCCAGCCGTTCGTCTCTTACTAAAGTGGCTGCAAAGCAGGCACAAAGAGCTACCTGCTGGTTTGGGACCATTTTTTCTACACGTGGAGGAAACTCTTGGGGTTAAACAGCACCGGAGAATTAGGACTCTCGGTGTGTTTGCTGCCGGTTCTCAAATGAGTAATGAAAAGACTGACAAACCCTTAGGCTAAACGAGAATTAAGGCTTTGAATGTTGCCCCGGTAAATTAAGTTTTACCGTTACCAGATTATTTTCCTTATTACAGAAGAAAATATTACTGTATCCTAGAAGCGTCGAGGTAGCGTGGCCGAGCGGTCTAAGGCGCTGGATTAAGGCTCCAGTCTCTTCGGGGGCGTGGGTTCGAATCCCACCGCTGCCAGGAGTGTTTTTTCTCCCTCAACCTGTTGCTGTGACATGTGCTGGGTACGCTACAGCACACTCAAAGTCTTATGGCAACGAGCCTGGGGCTTCTAAGGCAATGGGAACTGGGGAGTCACAGATAAAACACCTCAAAGGAAGGCCACCTTAAGAGCAGCATGAAGGAAATGTAACTGAAGTGTGGAAGTAAGCATCGAAGACCACCAGAGGTTTAACACTGCCAAACTGAAATGTCACAAGGGAAAAAACCTTCTGATCAGTCTTCAAGCTTGTGTATCTCTTAAACAGACATAGGGTGACAAATCCATGTCTTTACCAGAAGTGCTTATTTATTTCTTAGCATTTGTAATTTAGGAAGGACTGAATGCACACGCACAGAGAACATTCATTTCTAGAGTCTGGTTTGCTGTCTGTCAGTCATAATACTAAATTTTATATTTTCTTTTTACAAAAGTTGTCTTTCACAGATTAATTTAATTTAAGTAGAATGTTAAACCATTGTTTATTCCCAAAAGTTAATGGCTTAAAAAATGCCGTACTTTGGAAAAGCTGATAAGGAATATTTTCCTGACTTTCCCCTTCACTTTTGTTCTGCGTGTGCTGTTGCTTCCTGTTTGATATAGTCTCTCCCGCTGGGCAATTTGTTCCATGCTACTGGTCACTGTAACTTGAGAGAAGACATTAAATTATACCTTAAGGAACTGAGCTTCAGCTATTGGCTTCTCCCTGCCCCAATTCCCTGCTCTAATGTTGCTGATTGAGCAGAGAGGAGGGGCAGAAATTGATTCCTCTGTTATTAATGATTTGGTTTCCGACAGCTGTAAGGGGATTCTTCCGGACCATCAAGGCACCAGTTTGCTTTCATTGGTGACTGATAGTTCAGATATTTAGAAGAGTATTGTTGCAATTGCTGATGACTTATCTGCCTCGTTAGCAGCACAGTCCCATTTCTCCTCCGTGGCAGCCCAACACAATCAGCACAGACAGATCTGAATCTGTAACTAACACAGTTCTCTCTTTCCCCCCAGTAAATTTATAAGCCTACCAGAGAATTATTGGCAGTAATGATACCTGGGATCAGCACTTTCTCAATTTAAGAAAATATGGATGCAAAGAGATATATTTTGAACTTTTGGGCCCAAGTGTGTACGCTTACTTGCACTCACGTACTTGGAAGTCTTGGGAAAAAAAAATGTAACACCTTAGTATGTCTGTAAAAAAATTCACATATTTTAGAAATATATGAAAGAAAATATGCAATGCTTTGCATTTGTTTAGCGCCGGCTGAGACTCTCCAGACACTGCAATTTTACTAATGCTCACAACATCACTATGAGTTAGATATTCAATTAAGACTTTGGGTCAAAAAAATGTTGGTAATTTACTTGTAGGCACAGGATCAGTAGCATTGCTGGGCTGGAAACAGAATCCACTGTTCCTGAGTCCCCATTGCCACTTTCCTTCATAGTCACTACATGTTCAAATGAAATAGCTTGCAACACTCCATACGTAATTTGCAGCCAGTTTGAATATCCAAAGAAGAAGAAGGTTTTTATGGTGTTTCTAATTAATTACTGAGAACCACATTACAGACACTATGGAAATAATTTATAAACAACAATTATTAAATAAATTTGGATGGTCATAATTAATAGTTTCTAGTATTTTGCATTACAGGTGGTTTTAAATTTGAACTTTTTATTGTCTTTTGGATAGCATCACCATCAGAAGCATGCAATCTTTTGTGGTCTCCAGTGGCTTCAGTTCTCAGTCATTTTAATGGAAGCTGACGTAGCATTGTTTAGGGGGTGTTCACCACCTTGCAGCATGGAGCACATGAGATTCAGATAATGATTTATCTATTTTGTCCTTCTTGATTTGAAAGAAGGTACTGTTGCTAGCATCTGTATACAGTTTTCATTTATTTCGAATAAAAGCGAGAACATTCCTCCAAGGTCGACAGGATTGCAGTTCCTCGTAGCCAAACTGGCTCCATTATTTGTATCAGTAGTGTATAACGCAAAGCTAAAATAAGTTTTTATGCAAATTTGTAATGAACAATTTGGTTCTTGTTTGTGGTTATCTCAAGCTGGCTGCCCAAATCTCAAGGAACAATAAAGGGCATCGGGTCAATGCCTGTTACATTTTTCAGAAAAAGAAACAGAACTCTTCTGTCTCTCTCTACCAGATTGCTTTGTGATTTTTGCTTGATGGTCTGTAGCAATATCAAACATGGTCTTCTTTCTTTTCCCTCACAGCTGGAGTTTCCATTTACTCACCCTTCCTGGAAGGATTACCCTTTTAATCACTGAGTGCCTGCCAAAGCAGTGAAAAAGAGAAACCACAACCTTTTTGGAGATGTGCAAAACAGGATGATATTCCTTCCAGTTACTTTCTGTGTCAGCATTTTCATAACTTTCAGCATTTTGGTGTATCCCGGTGTTATTAAGTTACATGACACAGAAGCTGCAAGTGTAAGCTTAAGATGATACAATGAACTATGATAAATTTATATATATCTTTTTAGAGATTGGAGGTATGGCACAAGGCTTGGCATGTGATTGAATCAGAGGGCAGCCTTACGAGTGTATTTTATTTGCGATGTCCAATCCGCGAAGGACATGAAAAATACTGGAAACTTAAATAGTGGAAAGAAAGATGGGCTAGTGTTCTTTTAATAAATGGAAGGAAGGTTAGGAAGATTTTAGAATTCTGCAGCAAGGGACCATATCAACAAATGGAGGAACACGGTGAATTATAGATGTGAACTTTCGACTTCCTGTACTGCCTGATTAGCAATACCACAGCAGGAAAGGTTGATAAGCATCCTCTTACAAGCTTGAAGAAGTATCTGGAAGTGTATTGATCAACACTGAACTCAGTACTGAGTTGTTGGTAAAAGGCCCCTTTTCTCCTACTAATCACAGATTACAACGAGGGAATAGAAAGAGGACAAGGGAAAAAAACCCCAAAGCTGTGAGCTTCCCCAGGGAGAAGTTGAGTTCATGATGCAAGGAATGTTGGCTGTGTAGAAGGTGCAAAGGAATATCCCCTTTCTGAAATGCTGTCTACTGTACGAACTGAGCAAAAACCCCACAAAGTTTGGTGACAATAACACTTGTCATGGTATTGCACTAAAAACTAAAGACTAATAACACTATAATCTGTGGTCTGGTCTTTTTCAATAGAGATATTCATGAGCAGGGTTACATTTCTGCCACTCATTCAGCAGAAGCAGATGTTTGCAGATAAATAGTTAGGGTTGCAAGCTGTATAAGCTGAATGAAAATGAACCATCCAGAATTTTTCTGCTTTTATCTGAAGGTCACACAAGCCAAAGACTTCCCTCAACATGACCGAACCAGTCAGAATGTGGGGAGTCCTACCCCGTTCACATACAAAACTTTTTTCGCAACCACAGCAAATGTGGGGGCTGCACAGTTTTTGTTCTCTGCACCCCCAAAGCTGCATCTGGTTTCATCCATAAGCATCTTTAGATGTTTGTTGATGTTTGTCAGTATCAGCTGTGCTCTTAAGGGTAAAATTACAAAAGTAAATTACAAAAGTACCTAGCCAGTAAATGTTTTACAGGTGTATATAGAAATCCTTATTAAAATTAGAGGAGGCTTCAGAGAGAAGCTTTTGATTTTGGACAGATTTTACATAATCCAGTATGTGTTCCTAACCAGGGTAAGTTCCAATGGTCTCATTTATTACATCATACAAATTATTCTTGTTCTTCTACCACATACTCCAGGTGCTGAATTTTCAAAAGCACCTTGTGGTACAGATAAACTCTGAAATCGGTAACTTTCTGCACAATTTTTGAGATCCCATTAAAAATTCAGTCACAGAAAACTGGGTGGATCATGACATGATAGGAATATGTGGAAATATTTTTAACATTTGATATTTTATATTAAATTGTTTAAATACAGTGGGCTGACGTCTTCTGTAGACAGTTTGTTGCTATTTTTTTTTGGAGGGGGTATTTTTATTTGTTCACAGCGTATCCAGTTCCAAACATAGGAGGCAAATGTTCCAAGGGTTACAGTTTATATAATTAATCCCTTTATTTTTTATTTTATTCTATTTAATTTAATTAGAGTTATCTAGGTTTATAATCATTGCCAAAAAAAGTATATGCATATTTTATCCAACTGTTTTTTGTGGCCACTGATAATCAATAAGAGCTTAGAACTTAGAAAAGATAAAGAATACATGGAAAGACAATCAGGTTAATTAGATTTGTCCTTCCAAACAGTCATAGGTAAAGTCCATCCATTTAAATCTGATCTAATCATGTGCTGAAGTGGCGTGAAATTGAATGAAATCAAGCTGTCCATATCCCAGGAAATGTTCTTACTGAGATATAAAAATCCTCAAGGATACCAATTAGTCAGATAGTATACTGATAAGTCAAGGATAAGTTTCTCACTCAGTCATAATGCTTCCGATTTATATATTGACCACAGTGGCTGGTAATGGAAGAGTATTCTTTCAGGCTCATAACTTCTTGTTGAATTCAGCCTTCCGTGTTACAACTTTTGCAGAAAAGATCTATCTTGCATTTCTTCTTTGGCAATCTTTGGTTGCTTATGTACAGGCACTAGTAATTAGTTTATTAGGAAGGTAAAATACAGGGGGGTTAGAGTTCAAGGGAGATATCTGGCATTATAAAAAGGAAATTGTAAGCAATCTAGAGAGGGTCATAAGTAAAATGAAGAGTTAAACACGGAGCAAGATTGTTGACATGGATGACAGCTTCTGAAATATAATGGTCAGTGGTGTATCAGACAGCGGCACAGGAGAAGATGCACAGGGAATTCAGGGAATGTCTGTTGAAAACTGACTGTACTCACTGTTAGATTTTTCACTGAGGTTTAATGAGGCTTTTGGTGGGTTATACCATTTATTCTTGTGGATAAGAATTTTGATGAGTTGCACACTTTTGCAAAGTAAGCAAATGTCTTTGATCTCATTTTCCTAATCAAAAGGTAAAACAGATTTTAAAAAATTCTTCTTTGACATACATAAGGTTGTCGTATGTTACAATTTGTCCAAGACCACTATGAATAGTTCTTTGGTAAGATAAGATGTCTGCCATCTTTGTTCTAATCTTCATGGATGACATTGATGCCTTGATTGAAAACCTTGATATATTAAAAAGCCTGGCAAGCTTGTCATGTAATTCCTTCTGAGTCATTTGTCTGCAGCAAGAAACAATGTGCAGATGTAAAGTTTAAAATAATTCTGACAGGAGCAGGAAAAATGTTGTGGAACTTCACCTGACATGACAAAATTCATGTTGCAATGACGGTATGGTTAATTACTATCCTTGGAAAGATGCTTAAAGGAAAGGGAACCCAGCCAGTGCTCAGTATAATTGCCGTGATAGTCCATTGGGGAGGCAGAAGCTCTGAGATGTCCTCAACAGGTAAACTCATGACGGGTGAGGTAGGAGAGATAGGAAGACATTGGGCCACAAAGAGTCATTCATGCTAAGGGTTTTAAGCAGCAGTCTGGGATTAAGACTGGGAGGGTGGGTAAAAAGGAAAATGGGAAAAGAATATGAAAAGGGAAAGGTGTAATTTGCATGGTAATTTTAGCATAAGTGGAAAAAATCAGAGAAATAGATGTATTAAAATAGATAAAGGAACATCGATCAGGAAAAGGTTGAAGTGTAAGAAGTAGCAGGTATTTGGCTTAGTGACAGCAATATGCTTGAGAAATGGGAGATGAAAAATAAGAAATGAGAGAATAATTTACATGCTCAGAGGTTGCAGAATCTGCATCCTTGGAGATTTTCAAAACTCAGCTATGACCCTACTTTAAGGGAGAGGTAGGGCCCACCTGGCTCCTGGATCCCTTCCAATCAATATTTGTATGATTCTGTGAAAAGTGAAGGTCTTAAGCAGCAAAACTGAAGAAACTGGAACAACGAGTGATGGGTGTGACATCCACCATCATCAGGATAACTAATACATGAGGAGCCATGGTTGTTAAGGGGTACTGAAGGATAAGGACTCTTAAGGATTCATAGAAATTAAAGTGATGAGTAACAGTGAAGGTTAATAACAGAATAAATGTTCTCATGAATTCCATCACTGTGAAAAATGTTGATTTCTAAGGTATAGATGAAAGAATACAGACTATTTGTAACCATATAGTGCGGCTATTCTGAAGTGCTACAGCTCAAACTCCCTCATCAATACTGCATCAACAAGCTGAGCTGCTACATCAGTCTTGGATTTGGAAATAATATAAATAATATAAATATTGTAAGATAATCATCTATTGAAAATAACGCTGGACTGAGCAATTGCAAGTTGACGTGGTTTAAAATAAATTGAAGAATAAACAAAAGATATTTATCTAAGCTCTTTATATTTTGCAGGAATATCCATCAATAAATTAAGTAAATGGTTAGTGATGTCCTCTGTTCAGAGGAATTCAAGTAGAGGTGAAATAGGAAAATAAAAATTATATAACCTGTAGCAGGATGTCTGCAATTCCTTCCCCTGTTTTTTAAAATGGCCAGGAAGAAAAAAACCCCTCAGTTTCAGGTAGTTTAGGCTGCTGGAGGAGAAGACGGGGAGGTTGCTACTGATGCCACGATGCTCACATAGATCTGAATGAATACATGCTAGAGAAAAGATACTGGAAATAAACATAATGGATGAGATTTCTTAATGTTAACAGCCAACTAAAAAAAATTAATTGTAAATCAGCTAAAAGTCAATGTAAGTTTATGAAAGGTGACGAATAGAGTTGCTTTTCTCTAAAAAGGAAATGTAGTAGATTTCAGCTATGTCATCAGTTAAAAAAATGTCATGGTGTTGCATGGCACTGCTAGTGGAGATGGAGAAGAAGGGTATTAGAGGAACCACAGGTAAGTAAGAAAATGGTTTGGGCAAAGATGGCAAAGATTAAAAGGGGAAGGCTGATAGGTAGTACGTACTAGTGTAGTTCCTTAAAGATAAATTGCAAGACTGTTCTTGTTCATTATGCTTATAATTGCATAATGGCACAGGTATTGGTATGGAGATAGGGTTATCTGCAGTGTTGCAAAGATAGGAGACAAGGATCTTCAAGACAAATAGAGTGCTTTATCAGGCATAAAGAATCTGAATGCCTTCAAGAGTTTGAGAAATAGGAACAAGACCAAATTCATTATTACTAAAATCATAAACATGTGGTCTCAAGAAAACTGCTGGTGGAAAGAAGCAACATCTGGAATTGGTGGAGCTGAAAGTGCCAGACTACCAGAGCACGAATATGAGCTGCCAAAATGATAGGCAGTGTGAGGGATAAACGTGATCTTCTAGACAACAAGAAGAAATAGGGAAATATTATTTATTGCTGTTGTATATGGCACAGATGAAACCTTGTCCACAAAGCACTGTATAGTTCTGGTGACTTGACTTCAAGAATAAGGAACTGAAACAGAAGTGTAGAGAGTTGTATTCTTCAGGGGAATAGCTGATTTCATGAGAGGACAGTAGAAGATAATTGCTCTGCGTTAGTTGGGTAACAGCAGGACAGGCATGCAATTAGTGAATTTGAAGTTGATACAAAAATAAATGGGTATAAATTGCTTATCATGTATTTAGCGTAGAAACAAGAAACAGCCTCCTAACCAATCAGAATCTGTAGCAGCCTTCCAGTGACAACACTGGAATTAAAACTTCTGAATACTCTTAAAATGGAATTTAGTAAGTTTATACAGCTTGACAACCCAGATGGTTCCTCCTGCGATGTTAAGCAGAAACTCCCTTTGAATCATCCTTAGAGGGTTTTAGTTAATTATACCCATTCATTGAGAGGCATGAAACAGCATCAGACATGATTGGTTTTACTATTTTGGTTTAAAGGACACTATGAACATATCCACAAAATGAAGAAAATGTCAGTGGTTAGTGCATCCTTTGAGATCTGCTGCTATCTTTGTTTTAACATGAAAAAAATGCTGATGGTGTTGATATATTAAAATTCTAAATAATGATCAATTTTTCAGAGCAAAAATATTTCTCCATCATGAAGTTTTATTCAAACAGATGGAAATTAAAATATTTTGTGATTTTTTTTTTTTAATACTCTCAAACCAAAAACGTGCTCTGCAATTTCTGGGGTCAAAACAGTTTTGCAAGGTGTCTGGGAAAAAATCATCTCTGAGGTGCTGGGACTAAAATGAGATTCCATAGTGGATCCTATAGTCAGATGATTAAAATTTCCCTAAAAACTTTCCCCCCACTTTGGAGCTGGAAAAAAAAAAAACGTCTTAGAAGTGTCCAGAATACAAGCCACCAGGCAGGTGAAAGGTCTGTCATTACTGTCTCCAAGGACAAGGTACAATCTTGGCTTTCATCTGAATTTCCAAACACCAATCTCTCAAACTTTATTGAAACTTTTCAAAGGTCAAGTCCCAGTCTTTGGCCTCCTTTCAGATGTATTTTGGGCACCATTCAAGCCAAGCAAGTCAGAACTCTGTTCATCAGCTGTAATTCCAAGATCAGCCTTTCCTCAGTACCATTTGGATGCTTTGAACATAGGGTAAGGCTAAGCTAACAGCCTGAAATATGAACAGAGAGCAGGTCTTGAAATCCACAACAAAGATGTGTATTTTTGTCCAGGACGCCAATTAATCACCCAATTAACATGGTGCCAGCTTTCTGATGTTGTCCGTAGCCAAGAAAAGGATGCTATCAGAACTGTAGAGTTCAAAACATGGTAACCATAACAGGTCTGCCTGCCCAAATTAACCACAGTCCTATGTAAAACCCACTTCCTCAAGAATATTTTGCAGTGCACCTGCTTTTATGAGGACCTCAGCTTAAAAGAAACAAATAAAAATGTTTTTCCAGAACAAATATGAATATTAATAACATTTGCTAGTCTAATAACCTTACTATCCTATAGTGGCAATGTACTCTTCTAACTATTCAATATGATCAGGCTATTTTACAATAGTCTTAAACCAGAGATGCCTCAGGCATAAACCATAAAATTTAATTATCTTCACCTGTGAGCATCAGCTCATGCAATAAAATAAAACTTGTGTCAATCAAATATTTATTTGTCTTGGCTTTGCATAGTGCTTATCAGGGGATTTATCACTTAGCAATAAAACTGGAAAATAATCATTCAAAAGTCAAACATGGATGAGTTAAAAAAAGAATATAAATAGGAACATGTAGATCTGTCTTCTAACTGTAATTACTGATTCATGTTAAATTTATGAGTGAATCATAAAATTAATGCATTTCTATTCCTAAATTATTTTTACTTCTAATTAGAGTATAATTTAAGATAGGCATTTGATAATGAAAAAAATATTTAGCATAGGACAATAAACAGCTTTTTGTCCTCTTTACTTGGTCAAATATATGCCCATCACAAGGACACAAATGTCTTTTATACTAATTCTCTTATCAGGATGGTATCCTGTGTTCAGTGGACAGCCCAGAGAAGACACTGAATGCTTCAAAACTTATAAAAATGAGAATGGAAGGCAAAATAGTAGCTAAAGGGAAAGGCATGGTGAGTGATCAAATTTGTTATGTTATGCCAAAAAGAACAAGCCATGGTTTCTCATCACTTCTGAAGATGCTGTCTTGCTCTGCAAGAGACAGCTAGGGCAGAAGACAGATCTGTGTTCATTATGTCCCTGTCAGCGCTGGAAAACCTTGCAATTGATTCTCTTGTGATAAGACGTCCTATCGGGTGCGGTTCAGGTCTTCCTCTCACTAAAAACCCCAGGGAATGAACAAACCGGGGAGCACAACCTCAATACCACAGCAGATCACTAGTAAACTTATTTTTGAAACATATTTTGGAATTCTGCAGTTATTAAGACCTATGTCGTAAATGGGTGAAGAAACTTGGGTGAATTTTCTGTGTCTGCAGTTTTCTTGGGATTCATTTTCATGGAGATTTAGAGCATTGCTATCTCATGATTTATATTTCACATGTGCTGGAATAGTAACTTCCTACCATGCCTTTCAAGTAAGTTCATTCATGATAATCCAGATTTCTAATTACCCAGAGACTGGATTGTGTCTACTCATTGTTCTTGAAAACTAAACAGGGCTCTTCCTTTGTATTTTTTCAGTAAACACTTACAGGTGCGCTTAACTTCTCTTGCTTCAGCCAGGGCCTCAGACTGCAAAAGCCCAGGAACTAAAAAACCCCAAGATTCCTTTTCATCTGAGCAAGTGCAGCATCCAGCAAAGTCTCAATAGCCTCATTTGAGGCCTTTAGAGGTGGCGATAACAAAAAGCGATAAAGCACAGAACGATGAGGATCGCAAAATAGTAGTGGTAAGTTCTGTTCATCATTTATTATATAATTATCTCATAAAATTTCATGGGCGACCCTGGCAGTAAGATTCTTTTTGTTTAAAGTATAAACCAATCTAACACTGCAAAAAAGGTCACTAGAAATGAATAGTGAATAATATTTGTGACAAGAAGGGTAGTTAGGAGAAGTATTTAATATATTGAAGGACTTTTTCAGTGGTGTTGGCATCCAAGTACTGCTGGCATTTGCAGATGTAGAATTGCATGATATCTTGAAGGAATGGTATTTCTCAAAGAACAGCGAAGTTTACTAGGAACCAGAAATAGTGAGGGGGGATTTCTTCTTAAACTCTTAAGGGGACTTTCATGCTATTTATCTATTCTTTTGAAAATGGAACACTCATGCCATCTAATCACGACTTCCTCGGATTCTGAAAGACCAATAAAAGGGACACATTGATACCCAGTGAATAGAAAGACAGTATTGCATTTTGGATTTGATCTGTTCTGTGCGTTCTTTATATTCATCCCATAATATTCAAAGATTGTTTTCATGAACCTAGCTTGTTCAGTCACTAGTCATCTGATTTCATTCTGTTCTGAAGATCAGTGTGAATAGTTTTTCTTTCCTATTTGAGTATCGAGTATCAAGCCATCTAGTTTGAGAAATACTTTAAATTATGTCTACCATATATATGTTATACACAAATTGAGATACTGCTTCAATTTCTATCAATCGCTAAAAGCTTTTTCAGTAACACTATCAGTTGAGATCAGTTTGAGCAAAGGCATTAACATCTAGTATCAAAATAGAGTTTTATTTTATGAAGAATAAACTTCCTAAGGCTAATATCAAACAGTTAAGTGACTTGGGATAAATCTTGGGTTAGATCTTGCCTCTAGAGACCTACTGTAGAATCTTGTTTTAAAATCATAAGTGAAAATCAGTTTAGTGGTTTCAGACTTGTTCCTTGTAGATATTTGTCTAGGTAACAAAATCACCAGACAATCCAGTGTGTTTATCAGTCTAAAAGTAAAAGCAACTAGAAAAGACAAATATTTTTCTAGATGAAATCGAGTTTGAGTTACATTTTAAACTACAGCAAGAACCCACGGATGAGGGAGGCTCGATTTCACCCCTTTCATGCTACTGACTTACATCATTAGATGAGCATAAATGGGAGCACCCATGTGCCTGAGTATCATAACTGTTAACAAAGCTGCTGAAACACATCCTTACAAAATGCAATGACAATCTTAATTGAAAGACCTATCTGCAAAGATCCTTTTCCTGCCTACTTAGGGAAGTCATGGACTCCTGGCCACTCTCTGCAATCCATCCCACACAGTCATCCTGCAGTCCCTAGATAAGGTTATGTTGAAGATACTACGTGCACCATGGACCAGGATAGAAAGTATAAATATGAATGATACAGATTCATGTGATGATTCCACACCATCATTTCTAATTGCAGGAAAAATCCAGGGTAGTCAGGGTGATGCTGGAGACATTTAAACTGTTTAATAAAAAAGATTTAGAAAGTGGATTTGAGCAGTCGTGGTAGATCATCCACACTGCCAGCTCCTGCTTTGCTCCTTGTTCCTGCTTTGGGTCACTGCCGTTAACTTTCTCCAAAGCAAATCTGTAGAGGAGTCAGAAAGCAGTGTGAACACAAGTTGTTTGGTCATTTGGACTCAGTCATACTGCTTAGTCCTTTTTGATTTAGTGGTGTAGACTACCAGGCCTGTGAGTTATCACTCAGACACAAATACACAGGCACCTTCTGCCTTATCTTGGGCAAACACGGCTCTTGCCGATTACTGAAACTAAGCCATAGAGATAATGCAAAGCCTGTATTCTGGTCCTTTTTCTCCATGTATGTGCTAGGCTCAGAGTGGCTTTATCAATGGCACATTTTAACTGGGAAAATCAATTCTATGCAGTTCCTGTTAGTTTTGAAAGAAATTTCCCAGTGTAAGGGAAATTTCCTGCTCAAGATCCCAATTGCTCTTGATATCTTAATAATTACTGTACTAAAGAGGATTCTGCTGCAAGATTTTTTTTATAAAAGCTGTAACCAAATGAAATCTTATTCATACTCTAAACTCTGATTCCATCAGAATGGAATTAGTTTCTCCTGGATGCTTGACTGCATGGTAGGAAATTATTTGGTCCAAGACTTTACCTAATAACTTTTCAAGATCAACTTAAAATGAGACAATCAGGATAAGAACTTACTCCTTCTTTCAGGTGTTTATAAAAGACTGTATAAGGAAAGGACTATGTCAACATAAATAAATAAAATGGCACAGGGTCTGTTCTCTGGGAGTATGGAAAAAATATACAATCCCTGCCTCTATACTCTGCCAGGACTGCTTACTGGGAAAAGTCCCAGGTACATATTTTCCTCCCAAATTATGCCCATCTCTGGGAATGGGCCAAAACCCTGCTAGTGAGCACTGAAACGATTAACTAGGTATGGGCAAATACAGGCCCCTTAGATATAAAAATGATTCAAAATGTTATTCAAAACCAAATAAAATCGCAGGCAGTTACAGAGTTTAGTCTTTAATCCTTACCATCAGTCTGGCTATCGCCGCACACAAAGACCAGCCATATCCTGCCATCAAGCTGTCCACAAGCTCTTTTTACCAGAGAAAAACAGACATACGATCAGATATATTTTCCTAAGATGCCGCACAGTACACAGCCACGTAATTGCATTATACCGCTGGTCCTGACTGTAAGCAATGAACCTGGCAAGGCAGGGTTCTGGGCTAACTGTCCTAATGGGCCATTTCAGTTGTTTGTTTTCAATAAAAAACCTTCTGCGTTGTATACCAAGATTTAGGGTCCTTAGAGAAAATTGTTAAGCTCGATATATTTGTAGTCTGTTCTAGCAGCAGCAGCCTTAATGTAATACAGCAAATTTTGAAAGAAAGGTAGGATATTTCAGTCTTATATTCCAAACATTTGCATGGTTCCATTCAAAATGCCCGTCTGTAACATTGTTCCAATCATGGCTGAGATAAATGCTGTGCATAGAGAAGGTAGAAGAGGCTTGTATTTTAATAAAAAGTGTGCATGGTTCACTTTTTCCATTTATTGAAATAATGATTGAGTACAAAAAGGTTTGCTTCTTTCCTGGATGGTGAAGTGAATATTAGTCTGCCAACTGGGGAACATCCAGTCTACTAAGTACTGTCTGTCTCTGCACAGAAAGGTGCTACAGAAGACCAATGACTGGATTATCAGCTTTTAACTGCTCTGGATGGAGCCCCTGAAAACAGCCCGGGATTAAATTAGGGGAAGGAACCTGCAGGTAAGAGGCTGCGATGCAATATGGTGGAGGCGTGGAGCAGGGATGCTCCGGGCTCAACCACCAGACCCTGCTTCTTGGGAAAATATGGTGGGGAGATACCTAGTTTGTACGTGCCAGCAGTGGTTAGCTGGGAGGTGCACACCAGCAGAGGGGAAGTCCTGAAATGCTGGCCAACGGATTTATATGCCTGTGGAGAAAGTGCAGTTATCTGGATGCTTCAGGTACTTCAGCAGATTTGGGGGACGGGGGGTAGGGGCAACACTTGTTCTGGGTGTTATGGTTTGAGAAACCCTCACCAATTTATTGTCGTTTAAACAAATATTCTGTCACCTGATGATCCCTCCTGACCCGGGAAGGGGGATTGGGAAAACACAAGGAAACTCGAGGACTGAAATATAAACAGATTTAATAGAATAAGACTGGATAATTAACATTAATAACACTAAAGGACCAATATCGATCCCAATGCCTATATAAAATATACAAGGATTATACTCAGCCAATTCTACCAGCAGGAAGCTGTGCACTCCCAGCAGGGACAGCAAATGTGGGACACTGTGAGCACCACAGGTTTGGGAGGAAGGAAAGGGCTCAGGGGTCCGGCACCGGGGCAAGAAGTTCTCAGGATTGCAGCCATCAAGGAAGGGAGAGAATACACAGCAAACTTTCTAATTTATATTGAATGTGATGTTCATGGTATGAAATAATCCTGTTGGCAGCTTGGGTCAAGTGCCCGGGTCTTACTTCTCCTTGTCGCTGCACCTGGCAAGGCTTGAAAGCGGAGACCTTGAAACCTGCACACCATAGCTGGCTATAAAGTAAATATTTTCACAAATTCAGACACTAGAGTCTTCTAAAAGTTCAGTTTTCTGAAGCATTAGAAGTTAAATTAGTCCTGTGTTGCTCAAACCAGGACACTGGGTCACAGCGGGGAAGCTGCTGTAGTGGTTCTCTCTCCCTTCCTGTAAACTGTGGTGCTTGTGGATCAGAGAAGGGTCCTGAGGACTGCTCTCCTGCCTAAGGGAATGTCCACACAGCTCAGTACAGTGCCATAAAAGATACCTGTAAAAAAGATAACTCAAATTTGAAGGATTTGGAAAGCTCTCTGAGAAGACTAAATTAGCCAAAGCAAAGTGTGCTCATTTACAGCTTGCTCTGGTGTGTCCGTACAATATCACACTGTAACCTAGATGTCCACCAAAAGCTGGTTTTAGTGCAGGAGCCACTGAGCGCAGCCTGTAGCCACAGATCAGCAAAACTGAGGGGCTTCCCTGCTGAAAAATGAGGCTGTAGGAGCAGCACAAAGCATGGTCCTAGAGAGACTGAACACCACAGACATAATGGAGAGCCTGGACGGTGACATCGGAAGTTACGTGATGCTCAATAAAGCCTTCAGAGGGGAAAAGCAACCTGTAAAATGGACAGGCACTCTTGTGCCTCCACAGTAGGCTTACCTAGGGAGCATCTAATGTGATGATAGAACGCTTTTAATGTGGTATTTGAAATCTTAAATTGAATAAGGTTTTGTTTGTTCTAAATACTGCACCTTCACATATTACTGGCTGACCTTGTTACCTATGCTGATAGAATAAGATTTTTTTAAAAAGGACTGATCCTCTTTTATCTTTCCCATTTCAGAAAACCCCAGTCAAGTGCATTCTGATGTATTTTGCCTCCTGCTGCTGCACAGGGCAGATATCTCCATTTTGTTGCCTTCCACTGCAAAGATCCCTCAAACCGAGCAGCCCACCATAGGGATGAGAAGCAGACACGCAGTTTAGTAATGAACTCTGCTGTGTCAGATAAACTGTCTACATTTTTCAGTTGATTTCAGCTGAAAACTGTTTCCTCCTCTGATGGCCCCTTTAGGTTTTAACATGTTGCTCGTTAAACCACACTGAAAAGCCATCTCTCTCTGGTGAATAACTAGGGGAGGGAATAGAGCAGGCACTAAAGATGGGTTTCTGTCCCCCAGATTACCTGCAGGTCTTCTGAGATGAAGCTGCCGATGCCGGCTGCCTGTGAGCATTTTCCTTGTCAAAGGCAGCAGTAAATTAAAATGCTGTTCCTGATGGCGGTGGGAGAAAGGGACAGCGTGAAAACTTGCAGCCGGGTGAATGCGCTGCTGACCTGCCTCTCCTTGCATCCCTGAGCTCTTTGGAAAGCTCTCTGCTGCTTGGCTCGTAAAAAGCAAAAAAAAAAAAAAAAA
>KZ505756.1:983830-1006300 GCA_002844005.1 Limosa lapponica baueri | reverse complement strand
ACTTGCCCTCCCTCCCCCCTTTTTTCCCTTTTTAAATTTTTTCCTTCCTTCAGTCTATCATGCAAATACTTAAGGACACACTGTAAACTAAACCTGACCTTAGAATTATCTATTTAAGCCCTTTCCTTTGACTATCTCTTCAACCACTGCTACTCGGTGCCTCCCAAGAGGGAAGGGGCTGGCAGAACCACCTCTAAGGGTGGACCGCGGGTGTTTTCACACGCGAGCGCGGCTCACGCACCCGCGGAGCGGGGCGGAGGCGTGCGGGCATTGGCGGAGCCGTGTCGCTTTGCCCTGAAGGGAAATCAATAACCTCTTGAATGTCATTCCCAGCCGCTGGCACCAGCCGGTTAACGATTCAGCCGGGCACCCTCTCCAGCAGCGGGTGACTTACCCAGGATGATAAATACACGGTTACAGATTTTACAGTCCACCCGGCTTTTAGCGATGAAAATTACCCTCCTGGCTCCTGTTTAGCTCCCCTCCCTCCGGCCGGGTGTAAGGGATGTCTTTCGGTCCCACTCGAGCCGCAGGGCCTGCCTGAGGGGGAGAATCCCTCTCCCCTTGCGTTTTTCCCGGGTGGGGCCGGTGTAGCGGGATGCCCACTTGGGGCAGGACGTCGCTAGTGGCCCAGGCTGGGACAGAGCTTTGTCCCGGTGCCCCGGGGCTGGTTGGCGGGGACGGACGGGGCGCATCACTCCGGACACATCAAGCCAGAGCAAGCCTGGACCCGAGGGCCCTGGGGCCGGTGCGCGGCACCGGGCGGGCGGGGAAGCGTGGCGGAGCGGCGGGCCGGGGGCTGCGGGAGGCGGCTCGGCCGGGGCAGGCGATGCCACTCAGGCCGGCGGGGGGCTCGCAGCTCTCTGCAGCCCCGCTCCCCGGTCTCTCAAAGCCCCTTTCAGCCGCTCTGCGGGCTCCTCACCGGAGGAGGTTGGAGCTACATAAAAGCGCATTATGAAAATTATAATATCGGGCCCAGAGCATGTCCGCGGAGGCAGCTCGGCAGCTTTCAGGCATTGAGCCCCTGTTCAGCTGGGCTGAGCTGTAAAATATCCATTTGAATTCGGTGCCTGAATGGAGCAGCAGCAAGAACAACAAGGACCGGGGCAACAGAGCTCCCTTTATCCCCCCTGCAACTTCCCCCTGCTTGCCCATTCCTTTCCTGTTGCACCTTTCTCGCTTTGGGGCTTTTCTTCTCTTTTCTTCTTTCTTTTCTCTGAACGGGAAAGGGGGAAGGAGTGGCGGGGGGACGTGTGCGGGAAGGGCCCCGTGCCCTTCCTCGCCTGCCTCCCCGCAGGATGCTCCCCGCAGTCGGTGCCGGGGGTGGGGGGGAAGAGGGGAGCAGTCCCAGGCACGCCCTGCCAGGCAGAACCGAGCTCCCCCCCCCGGCGCTAGGCTCCACACGGGGGAGAGAAGCCTCTTTCTCCGTCCCGGAAAGCGGCCCGCTCTGTCTGCTTTAGCCTACCGCCGCCCCAAACCCCACGACGGTGCCACCGTCGAGCCTCGGTGCGCAGAGCCGCTTTTGGCCCCAAACCCCAAGGAGCCGGGGATAGGGGGCGACGGGGGGAGGAGGGGGGGCGGCTTTGGCAGATATGATCTATGGAGGCAGATGAGCCGACCTGCTATTCAAAATACTACCCATTGTGTTGGTAATGGCCCGTTTATGACTGGAATAACTTCTTTAATATTAATAGAGCCTTTTAAGGCCGCGGTTTCCTGGGCGCTGGGGCAGGCGGGCGAGCAGCGCAGGTGTTGGGGCAACCTGTGCAGGCGGTGGCCCGGCCGCGGCTCCCGGCGCAGGCAGCGAGCAGGTGCTGGCGGGACGAGCACCCTCTGCGCCCGGGCGAACAAAGGCTCGGCTCGCCCGGGGTCTGCGAGCATGAAGAATTGTTTAATTTCAGGGGAAAGTGAAAGGCTCTGCTTCTGCCGGGACGTGACATTTCCTGTGGTGAAGCCTGCATTGGCTGCTAATAGAGATCTAATTGATGGGTGAAGTCCCATTTCCGCGCTTTCTCCTTTATTGCTCCATCCAGTCTGTTGCAAAATATAACCTTAATCTGATTTAGCAATTCCTCCAGGATTCGGTGCAAGCTTACAGCACAGGAAAAATCGTTATTAAAAAAGTTAAAATACAGACTTGGATTCAGTGTGTTGCCTTTTTTTGTTGTTTGTTTCCTCTTTTCTTCTTTTTTTTTTTCCCTCCCCCCCCCCCCCCCCCCCCCAACCCTACCCAGGCTCTCGGCATTTAACACGTTCCCTTTCGGTAATCATTCCGGGGTTTATTGCTATTAATATCAGAAGGGATCGGCGATAATGCAGCCGCCCCTCTTTGTTTTAAATGCAAATGTCAGCATTTTGGAGCCGAGCTCCGGAGCGCGGCGCCGGGCGGGGACTGAAGCGCATCCCCGACGGAGCGCCCGTCCCCACCGCACCCCCGGCCAGCAGCGCACCGCCACCCCGGGGAGGGGGAGCAAGGCACCGACAGTTTGACGTCGTCAGAATTAAAATGTAAGGACAAATAACAAGCAGCGGTTTCGTTGGAGTTGATTTTTCTTTCGTTCGTTCTTTCTTTCCCAGGGGATGAAATAACAGGTTTATTTCGAAAAGGCAGAGACGGGACCCAATGGCAACCGTCCCGTTCACTCCCCGCCTGCACGAGTCCGTCCTCCTCCTCCTCTCCTGCCTGCAGACGGACGGAGGGGCCAGGGACAGACCAGACACCTTGGGGCCGTTTCATGGGTCCGGCGGGACCGGTGGGTGCCCCCGCGGGGCCGAGAGCCCTGGCGGGGTGTGAAGGGAATCCTCCAGCCGAGGTCGGGAGCGGACACCCGGCCGGACTCCTGTGTGGACAGGGCAGCGAAATTCCTTTTAATTGATTCTTCGCCTTTTTCTTCGGCTTTTTTTTTTTCACCCATCCGTCCTATCTGAGATAGCGAGAAGGAGTGTACAGGCATTCTGGACCTATACAAACTCTCTTCAGTCCCCCTTGATAGGTTTAATGAGGCGGAACGCGATGAAGGGGATTTGAACCGGTCTAAATGATTGATGAAGCCTGGGGCAAGGCTGAGCTTTTTCCGGATAAAGCCCCATACATCCCCTTATAATGGCTGGATAGTGGCAGGGCTGGGCTCCTTCAAAAGCCGTGGCCCAAGCGCATTGAGAGGAAACAGGGAGGGAAGGTGCTCTGTTGTTACCTAATCAGCCTGTGCACTGAGCCACCAGCCGCCTGGAGCAGGAGAGCGGGTGAAAGGGGCATTTCTGACACACTCACACACACACACACGCCTGCACACACCCTCACACCCCCGCCGAGTCCCACCGGCCCACGCAGCTGCCTGCCAGCACAGCGTGGGGCTTGGCCTGGTTCCCCCCACTCCACAGCACACCACAGCCTGGCTCTCACTCACCCACTGATCCATGCTCTCCAAGCGAGGGGACATGGGGCTGCCCTTAAAAGCAGAGTCCTCCCCCTGCACCCCGGACTGGGGCTTTGGTGGTGGAGATGGTGCCCATCACGACGCCATCCTTCTCTGGTGTGACCTCACACTGTAACACACACATGCATCCAAACACAGATAAAGTAACGTGTGGCAGGAGGAAAGTGAGCCAACAGCTGTGGATGTTGCAATAGTAATACAAAGCAGATTTAAATAAGGGGTAGTAAAAAGTCTACTCTCTTTGGTGTCCTAAATGTTTTGGTGGAAGAGGGCCTGATACCATATTCCATGGGGCTGTGAGGTCCCCAGGGCTCCTCAGCTGAGCCAGCCAGTCTTTCTTAATCTGGGAGTGATAAAAACCAAGCCCAGCCCCTAGGGAAGGTGAATGTCATGGCCTTATGGCTCCAGTAGGATGGTGTTGCTGGTGGAAAGCCATTCTGGCAGGTGGGGCACGAAGCTGAGACCTGGGTCCTGATTTGCAAAGAGTGTCAAGAGCCATGGTGACATGGTTATATTTGTGTAAACTTTCCTCAGGTTAAGTCCCTTTTTTTCCTCAGGACCAAAATGACTTGAGGTAAACTAAAACTAATGTCACATAATGAGGAGATGGACGTGCCCTTATTTTATTGCAAACATATCTCATTGAGCATAATGGCCTACAATGAAGAGACATTCAAATCACACAGAAGGAAGCAATTCACTGATTAAAATGTGCAAGATACCTCGAGTATGTGTATATGGGAACAGACATTCCATGTGCCCAAGTATGGTGTAATATCAGTGGTAGGAAAGAGTCCTACATAAAAATGTGACCTCTTAAGGAGTGATCCTCTAAACCTTGTCTGTGTCTTTCCCCTTAACAACCAAACACAACCTGATTGCAAGGACAAGAACATTTCGAGACCCTGCTGTTAAGCTTCCTGGCATGGATAAAAAATCCTCTTGTATTTTTAAGTATAGCAAAGTGCTAGAAACAATCTTTTCCCCTTTTATACTACTTGAAAGTGCATCATGAAAAGAGGCAGTTTGAATTATTTTTACGGAGATAGAATTCAATAAAGCAATGAGAACAGGTTGTAGAGGAAAAAGGATGACTATTCATTTTTCCACTTCATCTCTTATCACTTTGGCTTTGATCATTCACCTTTGGGACCAAAACCTCGATCCCGAATCAGATAAAACTCTTACTGTAGTCAGCAAGGCTAAAATCTTATTCACCTCATGAAATCCCACTGACTTCCAAGGAACTATTTACACCCACAGAGTGGCCGGCTTTAAGAGCGACCAAAGTAGCAACCCTTGCAGATGTGATCTGCGTCCTCCTCAGCATCTGCCGTGGGGCAGGAGAGATTGGCAACAAAGGTGAAAAAAGCCCCACTCGAATAGAGTAACTCCACTAATTTTATACCACACAGCATTTCCTGAATACCAGGAAGTTAAGAAAGAATAGTAGAACAACTTTACTAAGAAATGCATATGAAGGGTGAGTCATGATTATTGTTGTCTTGCAAAAGCAATAGTGCTTTGGGAAAAAAAACCCAACAAAACAAAACAAAAAAAAAACCCAAACAAACCAAAAACAAAGAACAAAAGAAATCAGTGAATTAAATGAAATTATTAGTACATTGTAATTTGTCTCTGAAAAGCAAACAAAGACATTTGGGACAATGGAAAGAGAAACTGCTGGTTATCTCTTCCTAGACAAGAAATCTATTACATCTATCAATCTCCTTTTATCTCTAGATTATCTTGATTTTATTATTAACAATAACATTACAGCATATTCTATCCTACTCTACATCCAAGGATTTCAAGGAACTTTACAATTATTAATGAAATATGGCATGAAAAAACCCTGTTATTTTGTATTTAGTTACTGGCTTCTTCCTAGAGATCTTAGTGCACACAGAGTTTCACAGTTTGGCAACAATGCCAGAGCAAATACTATTTGTTGACTTTTTACATGGAAAAAGTATGTGCTATGAGATAACAGTCAATGTGTACTTTGTCTTCGAAACCAGAGCTTTCTAGTATTAAACAAAGATCAGAATCTAAGTCTCATGATTGCTAGTCCCCATCTCCCCTCTCTCACCACTAATACTAAGCTGTCCCCTTCCTCCTGGCCAGGAAGACCAGCATTTGCTGACCCAGTGCAGAAGGAGTGTCCAAGTGCCCCATCTTGCTCTGTATCACCTCTCCTTTTCTGGGGTCCCCACAAAAAATACTGCACAGGCACTCTAAAACTAGGGAATGGGTCGACCAGGTGAATCTATGAGTAATGCGGTTACCCTCCCGACAATTTTAACTCCCAGTCGTGCACGGAGTCCATGATTTGGTTAACTACATCACCTCCCATGTGCTGTCTTTGTCCCGAGTGCTTTTCTTCCTCTCCCAAATATTCAAGGGGGAACAGAAGAGGTTAAGAGAGCCCAGAAAGCTGGGGGGAGTAACCAGGGTTTCTGCAGGTGCAGTATCTGTGGGAGCAGAGTGGTCAGAGGCACTGGAAGCCGCAATGGCCTGGGGCCTGCCAGCTCCCATTTCTTTTTGAGATGGAAAAACTAAAATTCAAAAGGCCAGCTTCTTCCCAATACAGTAATTTGGTGGGAACTTTTCATAAGTTTCCTCCTTCCACAGGGATTTGAGGCAAACAGAGGAACAGTAGGCTCATTTGATCTTTTCATTCAAAAGATGTTTTCTTCCTCATCAGTAATAACAAAACTCCACAGGAATATGAGGTCTTTTTCAGCTTATGTCAACAGAGACTCCTTTATACGACACAGTTATCTGTGTGTGTGCAGCCAGAATATTCCTCTGATGAAGTGCAGGGTCAAGTGACAAACTGCATTTAGCCCACGCTTGCATGTTTAACCAGTACCTCCCAATACCATTTGTAAACTGGTGTTAGTTTAGAAAAGTCAGACAAAAGCTTCTAGTTTCCTCCAAATGTAGAATTTCCTCCATCAGGATCCAACAGGCCCCCGTGCCCATATGGAAAAATCCTGTGAGGGACAAGTTTAATAATAACCAGCATTTTAGGAGTTGAGGTAGAAGTGGCTTTCCCTGAGAAAGTAAACCATGTGCCTACTTTTTGCTATGTGAAGTCAAACAGACTATTCTCCTTTTTTTAGCAGAGGCTTCTGCCAATGAGTTTTTCAGAACTCAGCCATATCTCCTGGGCTTGCAGCTAGATTTCTTTTTCTGAATAATGTGTTTGAAAGGTCTTGCTTGTGTGGATTCTCTGTTTCACATGGGCTGAACTCGAAAGGATGTTTTCTTTAGTAGGAAAAGTCCAGCTCTTACCTATTTCATGAGATTGCAAGGAACATGTCACCCACCATTTCACTGTCGTTCTATTTCAGGCTGTCCTCTGGGCTCCCATGTTAGGGGACACGCTTGGGCAAACTCAAGCACACATATTATCATACAAACCCAAAGAGTGGGATTACGTAAGCATTATTTATTCAGGAAGTCAGACAAAAAATCCCTTAGAGGTTTCCTAAATATTTTTCCTAGTAAATACGTGGAGCATCTACTAACATGTTTAACTTTGTTTGTTTGCTTGCTTGCTCATTTTAACAGGGAAATTCTGCCCTTGCTATCTACAGGTAAAGTGGTCACCAAAGACTAAAGAATACAAAATCTTTACACCTATTACTATAATGACAATGACGGATATTGAAAACAAAGTGGACAGAAACTTCTGCCAGCATCTTCAAAGCTGGAAGTTAGCAGCCTATTGCATATGTGCGGCTAGAGTGTATGTGTGCATCTAAATACAAAATGGCTTGTCTCCAGAGATGCTGAACTATCACTACTAGGTATCTTCTTATGGTCTTCTCTGTGGAGGAAATGCTGAATGTTTGATTAGAATTCCCACTTTTATTTATAATATTTTCTTTGTGAACAGAGCCCCTTTTCTCGACGGGTGCTGCCATACACAGGCGTGTGAAAGCCTCTCAGCCCTTTAGATTGCTTCAACAACAGAAGCACAGGCAGTGAAACCAGCAACAAAGATTAGCGGTGCCGTGTCCCCGTTGGCTTTTTGCAGAGGCTCCTCCTGTCAGTGGTCAGTTATTATAACAGAGGAACAAAGTGCCGAAGCTGCCTGCAGCTCCATTCAGCCGCGCGGTTGCCCAGGCAGGCAGGCCAGCAGCCAGGAGCCAGCAGGCAGAATTTAACAGCCACGCTTCAAAATGCTGGTAACAGCTATCAATGGATCCATAACTCCCAGCTCTCCAGATATGGGGTCATCTTTCAATACTACCCCACTGTCATATACAACATTTGTCTTGTCCCGCATTCAACTAATTGTGTCAATCTATGGGGTGACTCTATAATACACATATACAATAGCACAATGAAAGCAATAATCTCCTACCCAGTCTCTTTATTTATTTAAGTGCTATTACAAAGTTTCCTGCAGCAAAGAGAAGCTGGGAGGCTACAACCTACTCCAGCCATGCAACAGCTATCCAGATGAAAGAAAGAATGCATCGACTTAAATAAGTTACATGTTTCTGTGACTTTTTTTTTTCTTTTCCCCCATCCTGACGACACTACCAAGTGGTATGGAGGGAGGAGGGGAAGTGCCTTCACTAATATTTCAAAATGCGTAGCAGAAAAAGAAGCAGAAATCCTAATAAACAAAATTCATGATTCCTAGGTAATTATTTTTCCTTCTGACATTTTTTAAAGGGAATATTCTCAATTTATATTTATTATGGGTAAAATGCAAATACAAGACATAAAATAGCTTGAAGCTTTCTCAGTTTAATGATTTTGTAGCTCTAGTTTTTGAAGTCCTAATACCATTATGTATCTTTAACATAAATAACTTCTGTAGTAGCAAAATGACTCCTTCTTAGTTTAAAATTCTGTTTAGAGGATTACAATAAAGTACTAGATATTGCTGTTCTCAGCATCATTGCATTAATTGCACAAGCGACCGCATTCGGCTAATGTTCATAAGCCTCATAATCAATCAGGATTCATTCTTGCCCTACTATCATCCTGACACACCACCAATTCCCCTTTACAAGTACTCGCACCTCTTGGGCCCAGTCATAAATAGACATTTCAAGGGTCTTCTGCAATGAATGCATTTCCTCCGCTGCCTGAACCAACCAGGAACTTTTGGGGCTGTATACTGGAATCAAGGGGACCCCTGAAATGCAAGTTTCTGCAGGTCACTAAGAGCTATCCACTGACTATAAAGTCCTTGTAGATACCACCACAACTTATTCTCATGCGTTTATTACAGGGTGTGGTGGTTCTGCTAGAAGGGATGGAGATCTTTCTGCTTGGGTTTTGTCCCAAGGCAGACAGAGGTAACTATCCTGAGATCATTGAACAGTCTGTATTTTACACTGTCTCCCAAATACTGTCCGCCCTACAAACAGTCCAGTGAGAGACTGAATACAGGCTGAAAAGCCAGATGGGGAAAAGTCTTCTTATATAGGCAGATGACTAGATTAAGTAGCAAGGCAAAGATATGTAGCAGGAAGTTCAATACATCACAAAACCTACCAAACACTCCAGGGTGGACAGTTTTCTTATCGATACCAGCAAACATTTGACTAATTTCATGAAAGGTACCCTTTGGGGAGTTCATAAAAGAATCTTATGACTAGAAAAAAAATCCTTTCAGCCTGATTAAAAGGAAAGTTACTCTAATTATATTCCAGAGAAGTAATGAAAAAAAAAAGTTAGAATGGGTAAAAATGACAAATGCACATCTTCAATAATGCATCACCGCAACAGTCAACGCTATTGAGGGGAAGAAGAATGAACATGCTAACACATGCCCTTCTCAATATCCTACAGATAACAAAAAGCAAAAAGGGGTTGCTCCACCAAAGGCATGCACAGTCCACCCTATCGGTCAGGCAGTGCCCAGCACCTCTCCTGAAGGCCGTAGCTGCAAGTAGTTGGAGTGAAAGGACCTACAGACAATTGTGTCTCCATGCTGGAGCACCTTCTCCATGAGCGTTGGGCAGGCTTCTGACAAAACCAAAGGAAGGACCCTCCAAGGAATTATAGAACAGTTAGAGTCAGAAGGGATGTTAAAGATCATCAAATTCCAACCCCCCTGCCACAGGCAGGGACACCTCCCACTAGACGAGGTTGCTCAAAGCCCCATCCAGCCTGACCTTGAACACTTCTAGGGATGGAGCAAGTGTGTGTGGGCATGTGTTATTTGTTCAACATGTTAAAAGTGTTATTTGTTAAACTGAACTCTACTCACTTTGCTTCAGTGCTGTGTAAGTTTTCAAACCTAGTTCTATTTCAAGAAAAGAAAAATACCAGGTTCCTAACTGCAGCTGTCTGTAAATGTTTGACTATATGAGATCTAATCGCTGTGAGCCTTTCCTCAGTGCTTAATTACCTGACTGAATAATGAAAGAGAATTTATGTGAACATGAGAAAAACAGTCCTGTGCTCTATTCTCCTCCAGCTCTTAGTCCATAAAGGCTGGAAAAAGCTTTCTGAGGGAAGTTCATAGGACATAAATAATGATGGGATGAGAGCTATGGTGCTGGAATAGATCAGAAATAAATTAAAGGATATCTATATAAAGAGATAGAAAAGTCAGTTTAAAACTTTAATATGATTAAACTTTTATATGGGGACCTGGGAGTATTTGCAATGGAATGTTTCTTAAAACAAAGACAAAACTCCTCATGTTTTAAATCAAATCCTCCAGACTCTCTTGCTCTTTGGGCAGATGTTTTCAGAAGGACCAGTGCCAGGATTTTTAGATTTTTAACATTGACGATGATCAAAAACCAAAAAATGGTCTTAATGTTGCATTTGTCTGGTTCCCTACAGAAACCCCCATTCTCAGGAAGGATTGCATCTATGAGTCTGACTTCCCCAATGAGATAAACCAAGGGGACAATTCCACACAAAATTTACCACTTGTAAAATCTTTCTTCCAATGAATATTTCTAATGTCAGACAACTAATAAAGTTGTGATATCAGCAGCCTAGTTACAGGGCTAAGGAACTAGAAAATTTAAGTATTGAGCAAATAATTTAGCTCATGGTCTTCACTGAGGCAAAATTTGCCTGAGAGCAAAGGAGTGAGGTCTTCAGGATGTGTCCCACTGCTGCCCCTTCCATTTTCTTGCATGCCAGCGCTTAGTCTCATTCTCAGCACAAAGGAGAGGTGGGAGGTGTGCGAGATGTGAGCACGGCAGTGATGGAGACAGCATGGTTGTTACAGAATGTAATTTAAAGTACGTAACAACTGGAGATGTCTCACATGGGGCCAGACCATACAAGAATTACATGTGCACAGACAGAAGCTCTAATTGTGAGAGCTACAAAGAGCAGACTCTGAGTCACTGGGAAGTGAGCTGGTTTCTATAGATGCTTCCTCTCAGAAAGTAAATGCATCTCCTAAATGACCACCTTCAGGAAAGAACCTTTATATATATATATATATGTAGCAACTCTCTACATAAATGCAGTTGTTTGAAATAGGCAGGATTTTCAGCAATGCAGTAATATTTGTATATCTACGCAGTCACTAGCTATTCCATATACACAAACATCCGCCTACCCAGAAAATAATTGTGGATAATTCAATGTTCAGATTCGATAATGGATGCTCAAATAAATATGAGAATTCCAAGCAAATTTGTGCAAATGAAAAAAGATTTCCTCTGACATAATGGCATGGTGCAAGGCTGTCTGTAATGAGCTGTAATTTGTCTGGAAGAGCATTTTAAAGGGGTTGATCCATCCACTGGAAGACCAGCAACTGCTCTGAGACTAGAAGCAATGAGCCAGCCTGCCTCGTCTCAGAGGAAATTACACCACAAGCAGGCCAAATTTCTGACAACTTCCATAAATTATTTCAGATTTTCATATTTCAAATTTCATCTGCATTCATCATGTGAGTTTGACTGGGGAAAAATGTCTAGGAGGAGCTCTGCTAGCATTCAGTGCAGCAGTCCCAGGAGCCTGCCCTGGGACTAGATAATTGAATTTAGTTTTGATTAGATTATTCTTGCTGCAGTCTACTGCCAATCTGAAGTATTGTGCCTTCTCTTCTACTTAACCTTCCTGCCCCATGCCTGCTCCAGCCTGCATGCAGCTCTCTGTATTGCAGAATATATTTGAACAATCAAACTTAGGAGTTATTATTTTGCTTTCCATTGTCCATCCTTATAAAAGCACACATCTTTCACTGGGTTCCCTCTTCCCTGAAATCAGATTACTTCTTTTTTTTAAGTTTGTAATATTGTTTACCATTTTCAGTGGAAAGTGCCCTGTAATTTAGGTGGAAAATCTAAAATCATTACTACATCTCTGGATGATGCAACATACCATAAATAAGGATCATTTCTAAAACAGCTATAATCATCACTGGGCAATACACACGAGAATTAGAACAGGTAAATAATGAATTCATCCATCTATTTAACTAAAAATCTATTGTTAGCCAAAGTTATTAATCAAATCTTTAGCTAGTGGTCAATAGAAAAACAAACAAAACACCCCCCTGAAGTAGCTCCACAGTCTTTCTCTGAAAGTAATCCATTAGAAATGCAGAACATGAACTTTTAGCAAAAAAATTCAATCCCATAAACGAAACACGTTTATGAAAGCAGTGTGGCAGAACAACAACAACAAAACCCCTTCACGTGAAATACATCTGAATGGATATAACACTATCACTAGCAATACACAATAAATGCTTCTTAACGTAATAGGCATTAATTTTCCCCATATACAGAATATGACTGAATTTATACATGTTTCAGGAGCAAAATATGTGTAACTCTCTAAGTTGTAGTCTGGATTATTAGAAACACAGATAAGGTAAACACAGCTAATGCTGTTCTTTAAGTAATATCTATCACTTCCCTGTTATTGAGTTATTTCTTTTAACAATATAGGGGTTTTTGATGCTATGTGTCTGAACTGAAGACTTTAGATTCTTTATTGTTCTCCATTTTGATGAAAAAAATTGAATTGGGGGCTGTTATATTGAGTTTTGTTCCGTAAATATACTGAAATCATATTTTTGTTAGAAACTATCAATAAATCCAGTATAAGAAAAGTAATAAGATACAAATATGAGCAGGACCTTTGCAAAGGAAATATTACAAAGAGAGTGTGCCCATAAAATATATTAGGGAATGCGCTTTCTCCCTTGTGTTTGAAGAAAATACAGAAGGAATTACAGGGAACCGTGTTATTTTTAATACAGATACAACACATGAAATCGGATACTCTAACTGCTGGGGGATAATGCTCAAGAAAATGATCAAACATGAACTGCCAACGTATAGGTTGTCTTAAAAAGCCTTTATTTGTCATCCTGAGGATTTGTTTCTCATTAACGCAATTTGCCAACACAAGGCATCTCACTCCAAAAAATGGCTGTACGTGTACACATACACGCCCTCTACACATATATATGTAGTCATATGTATAAATACACACGTGCACATGTATGTGATTATTTTGTGTGTATATATGCCATAAACGTGCAGACGGTCTGTATTTTTTTATGTGATCTCTGTTAATCTAAGAAAGGACTCACCAGCAACAAGGTCTGGGGAAAACAAATGCTGATGAGAGGGAGGGAAAAATTCAACACAGCAAATGAAGCGTGGAATGTCCCACACAACGCAGTCAAAGGTGGAAAGAAAATAGCCATGTACTTGGTGCCTGTGAGTCCCACCCCACAGACCGAATGTGCTGCGTTTTCATAGTAGTAACCCCACTGGAAATAAGGGTTTGGGTACCCAAAGAAGGGCCCCCATGCTCCGGTGTATGGCTGCAATGGGCATGAGAATCCCAGAAAGGCTCCCCAAAAATGTATGCGCCTCTTGCCGTTTATTGAACAATCTCCAGGGTGGCACAGGGGAGGAATTCTTCTGACAGCATCTGGTTTTGTCTACATTTTATTAAAAAACAATTTACATTCAGCAATGGGAGCTGTCTTAAAGACCTATTGTTTTCCCTTGTTTCGAGCAGCATCAATGGCTCATTCCTGCTCTTACTGAACTTAACAACCTCGGGCTCCCGCATTGTACGGCCGGTTCAGGGCTGCGAAGAATGTGCAAGGCGGCTCCCAGAGATCTGCGCCTGATGCGGAGACCACATGAGGCAGCCTCAGGACTCGCTTATTTCAGACGTCCCTTGTCAAGCTCTCTCTGTCCAACTTTTGGCGTGTTACTGCTATTTACATTTTTCTTAGACACATTTTACACGGGGGTCTTATGACATGGACAGTGTTTCCTGCTTTGCAGTGGATGGAAAAGCCCCTGTTCTCCTTGATACACATAGTCAGAAGTAAGACTGACTTCAAACCCTTAAATATGTGACAAACAGCCTATAGGCAGCATAAATTGTGCTTCATTTGAAATACCGATGGGAATATACACTATTATTTAGAACCGCACCAAATTAAATAATTTCTATAATGCAAAAAAATATTATAGTAAGTATATTTAATGAAGAAGAGTAGTCATGACTATGTTCAGTTAATTATAACATAATTTATAGGTATTAAAATTAACAAGCTCTTCATGGTTTTCAAGTTGTGCACAATTTCAATCACCATCAAGCCTTACACGTTTGATGCATGCCCTGCTGCTGATAAGGGACATTCCTCCCTCCCCTCTCTGCTGCCCTTCTCTTCCCTTCCCCCTCTGCCCTTTTTCCCAGTGTCCAGATTCAGGTCAGCCTCCAGCTGCTTTGCATTTTTTACTTGATAAGAGAAATAGGACCATAAAGATCTTCTTTCCATTTTCTAAAGCAGAAGCATTGTTCTGGCTATTTTATTTTTTCTTCTCACCCAGAAGAGATCTAGTTTCTTGAATGAAGTTTCCATCAATTTCTTAACTTATGGTGAATCAAAAAAAAAATAAAAAGGAGGAAAAAAAAGATGTGTAACAGCTTTTCAGTGGAAAGTGCCATGTAATTTAAGTAGAGATGATCACAACCTGGCTTTGACTTATTGGGCCATGAAGACCAGTGACCTAAGGAATGATTGAAAGCAATATGTCAATTCCCAGTACCAAGTGGTTTGAGGGAGATGGAATGTGCCAGGGCTGGGCTTTCTGTGAGGGCTTCCAAACTTAAACATGCAAGAGAGCCAGGCATCCAGAAAGAACTGGCTGCCAGGAAAAAAAGCAGTATCCAGGAGAAGAGCTCAATACAGGTGTTTTCAGAGCTGCTTTGGGAACTGGATGTGATTGCAAGAGGCATTTTTACTGAACAGAACTGAAGCCATTCTGGCATAGATCTGCGCCATAACATCTATTTCCAAAACATCTTGTTGGAATGTGTGACCAAAAGTACACTTTCCAAAGATACAAGCTGGCAGGACATGCTCATACAAGCTTTTTACTACTGTCATTGTCAAAAGAAAGAAAATATTTTCATCTGAAGGCCTTGTCCTTTATGATATAAGTAATGAATAAGTCATTTATTTAATGGAAAAATAAAATTTAAAAATTCTGTATTTAAATAAAACCAGGACTCCCAAGAATGACACACCTAACACTTGGGTACAGAGATGATTTTATATGGTAAAGTCAGAGCCCTGGATAGAAGAAATCTTGCTTATAATTTCAAAAGTTAGCATTATTTTTTAAACCTAGAGATTTTTTTTCAAAATATGGAGAAAAAGATGGGGGTTTCTAATTGGAGATGATTTGCTGTTGAAGTACTCCTGTCCAAAAAGCATTACTCACTCTCCCACGTCAGACTGTGCGTTGCCAATTGCTCAGCTCCTCCCTGCGTAACAGACAGCATCGCCTGGGGAGAGCAAAGCATTTCAGAGGAACTAGCATGGTCAAATGTTTCTTTTCCTCTAGAATTAAATGCAGAGAATATACAAAAAGCACAGAAACCAGCTCTTTTGAGGCAGCTCAGGTTTTCCCCACGTTGGGCTGATGGCTCTTAGAGGTTAGAAAAGGACCCTCGACCAGCTGGCGCTCGAGGGAGAGGACACCAGAGGGAGACCAGCTGATGCTCAGGATGCTGCTGCCTGGGACTGGGTCGTTAAAGCAGCTCGGTAACTGCTTTAGCTTTCCTGGTGCCAGAGCAGCTTGGAACTGAGGGAGCCATAAATGATTCCCTAAATTTCTCTCTCCTCCCAGCAGGTCTTGGTCCAACAATTAGCCCAGCTTTAACCATTTTGCAGCTAGGAAGTCATCCTGATTTGTAAATGACTTTACATTAGAGAGCTTCCTTGCGCTGTGCAGCTGATCCCCCTCTTTCTGAAACTAAAAAAGTCCCAAATCACACTGAAGTCAAAGTAACATCAAAATGTGTGCCTGACCCTCAGAAGCATTTCAGTTGCATGTGATTTTGAAACAAGAAAACTTGGACTGAACCCAACTTTTGCACATTTCTAGAACCAAACTCAAGGTAAAACCTTATGGAAAGTTTTAAATTGTTTAGTTGCCCCCTTTTTTTTTTTTAATATATGTAGACTTCTGGATTTTCTCAATGGCTGGAAGCAAAACAGACCTAACATCATGGGAAGGCTCATGTCTTACTATCTGTTACCTTACTGGAAATTGAGATAAGGACATCTCACTAAAAAAAAAAAAAAACACAAATCTTTACTAATTCCATTTCCAGTTAGATTTTGCACACTGAAGAGCATCTGATTTTCCAGATATAAATCCAGACTTTGCAGTTCTGGATCTCCCTTCATGTCCATAACGTCAGCACACACTTCTGGATAAGCACGTTTCACACAGCTCTAAGGCAGTGGCCTTCCTCCTCGATCTCCTTAGCATAAACACTGAGATAGTGGAGAGGCAGATGTGTCCTCCGCCCAGCACAGAATATTAACTCTTCCAGCACCCAGGAGCCCAAGGTGCCTCCCAGTGCTGTACCCCGCAGCCATAGGGCATAACCCCAGCACTAAGGGTCCCCATTGAACCTGGTGGGGTCTGCTGGCAACCTCCGTGCTCTTCACAGTCACCGAGATGGGGTGTTAGCAGAGAATTTCCAATAATTTTTGTTCTAATGCATTTTGGTTTAACTGTCATGTGTTAATGAGGCATGGCAAGCCTGCTGAAGAAAAAAGTGAGTATAAAGGCTTCAGAGCTTTTCCACAGGCGAGTGTCTGACGGCAAAGGCAATAGGTGTACAGCTGACAGCTACAGTCCAGGATCCAGGAGCAGGGGTGCAGGCTCCAGTGGTGTCCCGATGGCACGCAGAGGCTGTTCAGCCTAGGTATTGTCCAGAGAGATGCCTTCTTCCAACCACCCAAAGGACTTCCCTTAATGTTAAGTTGTATCCCTGTATGCTGATCTTTCATTTCAGATTCTGGGCATCCATTTTTTTTTAAAATGCTTGCTTAAGAAAATCCCCCAAAAGCCTCCAAAGCCTCATTCTGGGGGAACTCTGTGTAAGCTGGAGGACTGATACGATTAAACACTTGCTACTGGCTGAATTCGCAATGCTTCTGCAAAGAGCACAGAGGAACTGCTCTGGGTAGCCCTAAGAATAGTGTGTAGTTTGGATACACGATGGATGTGCAGCAGGAGAATGGTCATGCTGATGGGTGGAGGCTGGGGGAGTTTGGGAGGAGCAGCATCCCTCCTTGTGTTTCACCTGTAAGTAGCCATTCAAGGCTGGTGGGCCAGCATCAGCCAGCCGAGCACCTCGCACAGGTGTGCGGTGGTCGTGGCTTTGAACACTGTGTTGTGCCTGCAGCACTGGGCTGCCTGCGAAGTGACCTGCACTGAGCGTGGTGTGTAAGGGATCTCGTGCCTCCTATTCCAAGGAATACTGTGTACAACCAGCTTTCACTCTCTCCCGCTACAGCTGTTCTCGCAGGACAACACTTACCTGTGGAAAAGACAGCACTAAGCGAAGCAGTGGAGTTGCCAGCAGGCTGCTTTTCCTCACGAGGAAGAGCCACACGTGCCATGATCAGTGCTTCAGAAGGCCCTTTACTGCCCAGGAAGACAGTCTGCCGAAGGATTTGACAAAGCATATGATTTAAGGCACCCTCAATGAATCTCTCAAGAACCCTTTTACCTTTCAGTGCATATTGAAGTCCCAGTAGCTGGCGCGTACCCCTGACAGCTGCAGCGTTGCACCCTCTGGTTTCTCTGCCTCTCCACCCAGGCTGGCCTGCCACATGTTTGGGGGCTACAGCCACATGTCACAACATGGGTGACAGCAGTTAGGTGATTAAATTCACTCTCCAATGGACGACACAGACATTTGAATGCCCTATCATAGGCCACAAAATCTGAAAAAAACGTTGGGCTCATTTGCCGTGGGTAATAAAGGCAATAATGCCACATAATTTGGGCAATTCTCTCTTTTTCTTTTTTTTGCACACAGCAGCAGAACCAGGGCTGACTCAAGTCTTCCCAGTAAGCACAGGCAAAATTCAATTTTTCAGTCGCAGCAGAGCAGCTCCTTGGCACCAGCCTTCTCGGATGACTCAGAGCGCTGAGGCTGCGTGTATTCCCATGGCCCCACTCTCTGCACATCCATCCCTGCTCTCTGCCCGCCTTTGCTCCTACTCTGTTCCCAGCCCTGAGCTTCAGCATCCAGCCAGAGCTGGAGGCAGGGGCAACACAGCGGGTTGGGGACAGGAAACATGGCCACCTCCCAGCCCCATCTCTCTTGTCCTCACCTGGCTGAAGATCCTGATTTGGGCAGGACTACTCTCTGCCCAGAAGCACGGGCTGTCCTACACTTGCATGTGAGTGGTGTGGGCCAGTCACAGCCATGGCTCCAGGCTCCTTGCCTAGGGATGGGGCTCTGCAAGCCCCCTCAGACCCCTGCCCTGAGCAAGCACTTACTTTTCTTATGCCTGGATCTCATCCTGAATTCAACTGGCTTCTCTCTTTGCAGGCTTAGTAGCAGGTGCTTGTGACCCTGCAGGTCTCAGATAACTTTCTTTTTTATACATATGTGCAATGGCATTTCTCATTGGTCAGCATCCAGCTACAATTAAAAGCGAGCCCAGAGTGCTAGCTCAGGGCACTCTTCTAGCACCCCGATGCCCCAGAGATGGCTGCTGGGTCCTTAGGACAGTGAAGTCCACCCCACTTATTTTGGGTTTGTGGCTCTGGTTGCTGTCAGGGAAGGGAGAGGTAACCCCTTACCTCCAGACAGGAGCCGGAGGAAGGTCCCTTGTGCAGATGGCACCAGGAGGGCAGGAAGAGCGTCCTTCAGTGAGACACAGTAATTACTCAGTCTGGGCTGCACCATTTCCTGCAAGAACCTATTTCTTCCAGCAGAGACTGTTCGTTAAGTTTTGTTCCCAAGCAGTTTAGCTAAATGAGGGTTATTTTAAGCCTGCAACAGTGTTTCCAGATTTGATTCAGTGAAATTTATTATAAAATATGAGCGGTTAAATGGCTGCTTATGTTTCCTCTCCTGAGATGAAAATACTGTGCACACAAGTGACCGTGCCACATTCATTCTTCTTCCCTGTGTGTGTCCTGAGGACCACAAGAAACACCTACAGACGTTGATCTCCACTGGAAGGGACAACAGAGATACCACACTAATTTTCTTTCCCATTCCTCCCCCTGCTTTCCCTTCCCTCCTACGTGTGCAATCAGTCATGGGCTGAGCTGAAGAGGACGGGTGGGTGGCCCCGCTCTGCTGCAGGGGTGCTCCCATGGGTGCTCCCCCAGGCATTTCTGGGGTACCGCAGGGAGGGGAGCAGAGGGACAGAGGACTTAGGATCTCCTTAGCTCCCTTCCTGCCTCCCCAGGAAATCTTTGTTTCTTACCAGCTGAGTTTTTTTCCTTCCAGTTTGGGAATGTAGGTCTCATTAATGAGATTAATGGGAGCTGACTGTATGTACAAAGAGGACAATAGGTCCCTAAGACGAACCATGCCTCCTTTGGGGAATGTCAGTACAAATGGGGAAGACACGTAGATTTGTTGTGGTCTTTTTAGATGCCAGAATACTACCAGAACAACGGCGTAGCGTGGAGGCTGCTGGCAGCCCTTGTAATGGGAAATAATTACTGATGGCCAGCGAGTTGTGCAAATGTCTGAGGGTAAAGGTTGGTCTCCCTGTGGCTACCTGGTTAATAACACATTTGCAGGCAAGAAAGTGAGCTACGAATATCATGTTAATAAACAGAATGTGAAAACAGAGTAAGGACATTTTTGAGGGTATCGTGAGTAATCAGATGAGATTCAAGCCTCCTATTCTGTTTCTTTTATCTGTCTGAAGAAGTGGCTTAGTGAGACACAGCCGGTAGCTTTTCCTCAAGCTCCCTCATAACCAAAAGGGCAGAATCCTGCTGCAGTATGAGAAAATAAAACCTCAACAGAAAACCTCCCATAGTCTTCACCAGTCCCAGATTTTCTCCCAGGATTGGCAATCTGCTCTTCCACCCCAGCCTGCCTGGTTGCCATGTCACTTCGGAGCAGTCTGGAAGAGCCCCCTTCCCGAAGCTGGCTGCCTGATATCTCAGTAAAAGCTATGGCATGGAGGCTGTCACTAGTCCATCACAAAACTGATCACTTTGTTTGGCTTTTACAGCATCAAAACACACATGTCCTAGCCAGAATATTAAATAAGGCCTGCCTTTGGTTAACCGCGTATTTTAAAAAATGTCATTTTTCTACTAAAGATTAAGTGAAATTTTGTCATTTCAGGCTTATACCAAGCTGCATTTATTAGAAAATGAAGTCTACATTTGAATGAGAACCTATTACTTCTATTAGTCCCTTCTGAGCCATCACAAGTAAATATTATATAGATTATTAGAAGAGATGAGGAGACTGGGCAGATTGGCTTCTTGATCAAGGTTACTCTGTACTCATTATGCAGCAGCACATCTGGAATGGTCCAGTAGTACCCTGAGAATTCCTAATACATTAATAAGACTTACACCTCCTATAATTGCATTTGGCTGATTAACTTTCGTCCAGCTGGTCTTAGCTGCATAAAAAGGTATTTTATAAGCTTGTTATACAGAAGTAAATTCTGAACATCTTTGGCATATATCTTGCCAACTTTTATTCTGACCTGAATAACTCACTTTCTGGCAGCTTTTAGCACAGATGAATTTAAAATATCCATCACAAACATTAGCCCCCTTGAGCCTGAAACTTCCAGATGTATGGTCATGACCATATGCCACAAAGAACTATTATGTATCATTTTGTTATTAGTCATTTTAATAATCAGTCCTAGCTGTCTCTCGTTACTCGCAGTGGAAGTTCAGCACTTAGAAGCTTATAAAAAATTGCAAGGCTGCATCTTTGCCTTTGTAAGGGCCATAGTTTTAGTTTAGATGCTTTTGTTCCTGCAGCTGAATGCTTTCCAGATCGCAGCAGAGTCTGTTTGCTTTTTGAGGAGAGAGGAAAGAATCCATACATTCCCCACCAGCTTAAAATGCGAAACCCCCCCTTTGTTCAACAGCAAACAAGGCGGCTGGAGATCAATTCTTCTTCTCCTACCATTAGGTGTCACTGCAGTAAATGGAAATTACAGACAAATGGTTTGAAAAGAGGAACCATTGCCAAAGATTATTCGGTGAGAAAATAAATAAATATATTTATAAAGTAAACGATGGCTTTATTCTAGGTCTATACTCCATTGCAAGCTGGTTTTCTAAACAAAACCCAATTAATTTTTTATTTCCCAGGGGTCTGAGCGATTTGAAAATGCAAGTACCCTAAACACTTCCAGAAATTATTTTAGGATTTTGTTGTAAAGGCATAACCAAAGTAGATTAAAAATGTGTGAACAGTATTCCTTTGTCGGTTTTACGTAATTTAGTTATTTTATCAAAACTGGTAACATTGCGAAATACAAAGATTTCACCAGGAGATATGGTCTGTACTCATGAGCCTGTAGACAGGAAAAGAAAGAGCAGATAGAGCAGTTAAAGTATTTCAGAACAGTCCTGTTCTCCAACTTTGCCTTTAACAAACCGTTTATTTTTACTTCTGTAGAGACATGTATAGGTTTTTGCAAAGGACCAAAATGAACTGTGACATATAGCTGGTTAAATTTTTTGTTTTAAAATTTGCAAATTATTGCCAGCACAATCACCTTAATAATTCATTTTGTTCTTCCAAAGCCATATTTCACACTGAATATACCTACTGTAGTTGTTAAGAGCAGATATTCATGCTTTTTAGGGCTGTATTTTTGTGCTACTCATGATTGTCTCTTGTAGAGACTGATTTTACCCCCAGGAATTCTTGGACACCAAATCCCTCCAAAAGTCATATTTCGCTCCTTCCTCCCAGCCCCTTTGAAGCACAAACCCGGCACCTACTAACTCCATTGAGAATGATTTTTAATCTGCTTGCAAGGATCAGGTCCCAGCTGGCACCAGGGAAAGCTTCTGGATTCCTGGAGGACACTGAATCTGGTGTCCAGCACTGGGCTGTCCCTCCAAGTACCAGCGGCCAATTGACAAGTAAACACAACCATTGTTGTTCTGAAGAACCAAAATGAGAGGTTTTCAAATAATTTCATTTTAATTTAATTGGGCTTTTCATTTGCATTAAAGTGGAACACATTAAGTTTACACTATGACAAATATTTTTTTATCAACTTAAGTAGTTTGTCATGAAAATAGTATTTCAGTGAATGAACCTTTCCCCTCATCTACCTGCCCTCCATGCCAAAGAATCAACTGGTGACAACATCTAGAATATTGCTCAATACTGCGGGACCATCCTCTGCTGGCTCTGCTCACCTCAGCTCCTGCTCCAGCAGGACCCACCAACCTCCTCCATCGAACTGTCCAGACTCGTTTTAATCACCACAGCCATTTGCAACTCTATATCCAGGGATTTAATTTGTTTGACTGTTGAAGATTCTTATAGAGTAAAGAAGACTGGTGTGTATGCTTTAAATCATGATTTTACTTTTGGACCTATGGGATGAAACAGAAAACAGAAGTCTGTGGTTCAT
Organism: Limosa lapponica baueri; assembly: GCA_002844005.1. NCBI lineage: Eukaryota > Metazoa > Chordata > Aves > Charadriiformes > Scolopacidae > Limosa > Limosa lapponica. Next base: position 983,959 of record KZ505756.1, on the reverse strand, counting down.
TCTCTCTGTGCTCCTGCTGCTGGAACAGGATTGACCTTCATAACCTGCTTGATCCACAGGATCTAAATCAGTGCCTGGTAAGTGTCACGAAGACCCAAAATGTTTTTTTCTTCTTGCAAAGAGTCCCTG
>KZ505756.1:959360-982655 GCA_002844005.1 Limosa lapponica baueri | reverse complement strand
CTTAAATTTTGGATAAGGGCTGCCTGGGCAACTGTAAATGAAATCTTAAGCCAATATACAGGGGCTTTTTTATTACTTAATCGTGCAGGGTTTTCTCCACAGGATTTTTGCCTTATTCATGGAGCAAAAGAAATACTTACTACAAATTTGCTATTTATTTTGTTTCTTTTTAATCCCCAAGCATATTGTCCAAGATCTCAACTGAAGATATTTGTTTCTTTGTGGGTGCTTTTATACAGTTTTCATCCCAGCACCTCAGTGCTTTACAATATATCTACGCATTTGTCTTTGCCACATCTGAAAAAAAAAAGATAGAGATTATTGTTCCCATTTTACAGATGGAAACTGAGGACCAGAGGGACTAAGGTCAAAATTGCTGAATCTGGGTGCCCAAACTGAGTTTTTTCAGGTTTTTTTTAGCATTTTAAATGCACATTGTCCAAATCCAGTCGGCTTCCATCGTATCTGTGACCAGTCCACAGATTTCATGCCGCTCTCGGGCTCTTTGTGGGTATCTCCGGGTGTGTCACAGTTTGGATGTGCAGCTTTGTGACCCTCCTCTGTAGCCTGAGGACCGCGGGGAGGGCTGGAGCGTGGGCAGGAGCTCCCTGCAGGGCTCACTCAACCTCAGCTTTGAAAGGCACAAGATGATTAAATGAGCTGCTCCAAGGAAACATCCGGCTCTTACCCACTGATGTCAGTAACACTGTGAATCCACTGTTTCTTGGAAACTCCAAGACAGGTAAAAAAAAAGTCAAATAAAGCCACAAACACTGGGGATTATGAAAAATCTAAAGCTTAATTTTGAACAACCCTTAAAGCAAGTCTTTATATCAACTCCTTGGGTAGAATAATGAGAAACTGGCAGCAATGGTCAGAGCAACACAGGGCTTTCAGACCATGGGTATGCCATTTAAGCACACCACCAGTATTTAACCAGGCTGATGTTTTTCAGTAATTCTGGAATAAGGCTGTGGGAAGCTGGTACTTGAAACATATTTTTAACCTGTGCATTTGAATAGTTTAGCTATATTTGTGTTTTAAATAATGCTGCAGTTGCAAAGATAAAAGAACTGCACTTTGCATTTCAAAATACCCTTCAGGGGACAGGATGGCTCAGAGGAGCTGGAACAGGATCCCTGTCCTTTCACCCCTCCCCTGCCAATTCTAATTCAGGCAGGCCAATAGTGGACAAAAAGTCACTCTGGATGTCACCTCGGTGGTGTGAAGGGCTTCAGGGACTCCATCCTCGCTCCTAATGACCACACGCTCCTACCATACCCCGTTCCCTCCCGCGCCCACGGCCATTATATTCAGAGCAGCAGCACGGAGGCCAAGAGGTGAATGAGCCCGAGAGTTAAATTACCTCTCAGCCGCGGAGAGTAATTCTCTTAGACAAGAGGGAGTGCACTGATGCAGCAATAACACTGCAAGTTCTCCCCGCTCCTCGTTACCATCCTGAAGGTAGATACTCCCTTGTTTTTCTGTTTGCTATAGGAGATGTGTCATCTGCCAATGTGAGGACAGCAGCCACAGCTCTGTATGTGTTGCTGCAAAGGAGATGGTGAGGGGCCTCTGTCTGCCAAGAAATGAAAATGTAAGAAAGACAGGTTTTATGTGATGGGCAGGGCACTAGAGGTGGGCAAGGCTCAGGCGAATGGAGGGGTCCCCGGATGCAATGGGACCAGCCCTGCAGGCAGCTTCTGCAAGCCTGTGGTGGAGTCCTACTGCTCATCCACAAAAGGAAAGCCTGCCCTGAAAAACTGGGAGCTGTGCCTGGACCTGGGTGCTCTGAAAAATCAAATTTTCTTGTAAGAGAGCCAGAGGACTCTGCAGTAGCCGGGAAGAGGCTCCTGCCTGACACCAACAGCCGCAACACGTCCTGTTGTGTGCAGCCTGAATCAAGGTGCAAATGTTATCCGCGACTGCTGGCGTGTGGTGGGGTAATCAGGAGCCAGGACCAGAGGCGAATCCTGGCCATTGGTAGCCAGTGTTGTCATCACTAGATTCACACCTACACAGACTAAGTAAAAAATAACTCAAAATGCTACAAGGTTGAGACTTTTAAGAATATCTGATGTATTTTTATTTCAGTAGAATTTCTACAGCAAACTTTGACATAAGTGGCCATATTTTGCAGAAAGCGTAGGTCAAAGGCACCTTGGGAGAGGAAAGCCCTGCAACCCTGTGCAGTGCTAGGACCCCTGGCTTGCGTTACAGTTTCTGTGTGACTTGAGAAGATCACCCATACACTGGGCTGATTCTTGATGGGATTGTTAAGACAGTTTTAGAAACAGATTGCGGCAGCTGTGGAAGACGAACTGGTTGCCTTACACCAGATGTTTTGCCCTGACAGCTCATGCACATACTAATAATGCCGTCCTTATGCATGCTGAGGAGGAGGGATAACTTTGAGGGGGAATGGTCTGCAACAGCACACAGGAATTTCTTCCGCCCGTCAGCACAGCCTCGATGTTATTTGTAATTTTTATGCATTAGTGTTCTGGTATGTCTGTCCATACAAAATTAGACCCTGTGGAAGAGTAATTTTTTGCCTGGCTTCCTAAGGAAATTAAGCTCATTGCAGTCATGTTGCTTGTGTGTCCGTCTGGGTCCTTCTTCATCCTTTCTGTAATAACTTCTAAGCCCCTTGGCTAATTTCAACCAAGTTTGATCAGTAACAGGCTCAAAATTATGTTTCCACACACTGCATGAAAACAGACCATCAAATAGAGATGCCCAAATTCTGCCCCCAACTGGCTTTAGCTTGAATTCACTCCAGAGAGTCCAAGTCAACTGAAAGACCTTACCAATGCCCAGCACCAGAAAAAGCTTCAGTAGGACATCATGCCTTCTTAGACAGTAGTGTGTCAGCCCTGAGACACAGTCCAAGCTACTTGGTCCTGGAAATGCTCATACTGAGGACAGTGGGATTACTTATCAAGAGAGGGGGAAATCACACCTACAGTTTTACCCCATCCGGTGGCTTTCTGACCCAAAACAGGGAGTCCAACCTCTGTCCTTGCTGCAGCTCACCCCAATGCTGACTACATAGTCCCCTTCCCCTGGTGCCACTTCTGGCATTCACAGGACCCAGTGCCGAGCCAATTCAATGCACTAAATTGGCAGAAAAGCAGCTAGTAAAGGAAGCAGAGAGCTTTTTGCCGGGTTAGTGAGTTGAATTGGCTCCGCAGAGGAGCTATCGAGCAGGAGGTGGGTGTTAGAAGGAACGGGAAGAGCCGGTGGTGGAGCAGGGGACAAAGGGAGAGGTGAGCTGGGGGAAGACGGAGCAGGATCCTGCCCTGTCAGAGCAAGAGAGTTGTTAGGTAGGTTCAGCCGAAGAGTATCGACAGCTGTAATTGCATGTGCTACGCTAATTACAGAAACACAAAATAACCAGCTGTGAATGAGACTGTTCCACACTGGCTCCTTTGCATTTATTAGATCGTGCATGGAAATTAACAGGTTGGTTTTTAACAGCGTGGAGATCCAAGCCATGACACAAAGGGACAGTAAGAGACACTGAGATGACTTCTCCTTGAAGGTGACTCCCTCTGAAGCAGTGACATTCAGGTAGCACAAGAGGTGACATGATTTCTCTGGTGCCTTTCTGGGACTTCGACTAAAACTGAATTAGTCTGTCTATATTTAACAGTTCTGCCAGTTTAACTCACGATGGCTAAACTGTGCTCAGGGAAAACACAGCTATATAAAAGACCTCCTGCAGGGCTTACATAAAGAGCAGGAGAGAATAAAAATAAGGGGCAAGAAAGCTTCTTATGCTGACACATCTAATATCCCACAGTCCTTACACAAACCCGTGGTTAGTGCCCTTTTACTGCCACTGAATATGCATGAATCTCCCAAAAATGTTTATGCTAGGACAAGCACTTATTGCTGAATCCTCGGAACTAAACACCTTCTAAATAAAATCAAATCAGTCTTTCAGAGAGATTTTAAGTTAATGGTAAGCATTTTCTGGGAGCATTTTCCAATAAAACAAACTGTTGCCATTAAAAAAGGGACTTTTCAATCAAAATACTCATCCACATATTCTCCATGCCTTTATATATTTTCTAATGAAAAATGTCAGTTTTGGAAACCAAAACTGTTCACTTTGCAGCTTTTATTAAAAACCACCAGAGAAAAATGAAAAAGACAACTTGTTCATGTAAAGAAAGGACACTTGTCTAACCAGAACCTCAATTTAAACAAAAATTGTAATTATTTCTAGCTTTTAATTTTAAGAACACGTGTTTTGACTTCACCTCAGTGTCACATATGGATGCTCAGCATGTATTTCTGGCCCCTGTAACACCAGCCCCTGAACTCGAAGGCTGGTCAGTGGAAGCACAAACCAAACCCACGGTTGTCTCAACCCAAACCCCACCAACCATCTCAAATGCCAAGCAGGATGGGGGTTGCCAAGTGGCCCAGCTGGGATTTGACACAAGGAGTTTGGTGGTGGTGATGTGTGGCCCAACACCCTACCGTCCTCCCAGGCTCAGGACTGCTAGCACGTGCATTTCTAAAAGGTGATTTAGCCTTTTTTTCAAGCAGTTGCAGCCTCCATAAGGGAAAACACATCTTGGCAGAGAATCACAAAAGTCTAAGGACTGGGAAGGAAGCGAAGGAAAAATTGGAAAGAGAACTGTTATTCTGGACAGATATAATATTTGCATAGAAAATATTGCCTAGATTATCTGAAAGTGCAGGTGCTCTTACTTGGTTTTCCAAAGAAGGGAACATGATATTTAAAAATGCAAGTGGTGTTAGCAATCCCTATAGCTCCTGCTGGCTGATGTAGTGAAATGGGTGAAAAGTTAAAAAAAAACAGAAAAGAAAAGAGAAGAAGAAAAAACCAAACAACCTAGTAATTGCTATTATATCTTTCTGTTGCAGTCAGATCAAGCAGTCAAAGCAAGCCATTCATACCTCTGTTTAAATTCTGAGTGCTGCTTATTGAGGTTAAATTCAGCTGGTTTTTCAGGATTTGGACACAGTCCATTCCAGCAGAGGATTAAAGATCCGTTTCCACTGAGGTCAACGGCAAAACTTCAATGGCAAAGCAGACGTCGGACTTGAATCAATACAGGAACCATGCCCCATTTTCAGGTTATTAAAGGAGTTGTGAATTTTCCAGCGTACACATTTCCTGTAGGAACTTCTTAATTCTGCATTTTTTAAAAATTATGATCAATCCCCGCCCCCCCGCCTTGAAAATTCAGATGCATTTAGTGAAGCGCTGTGCTGAAACAGACCGTATTTATTGACAATGAAATGAGAGCAGTACACTTCCAAGCAATTTAAAAATAACTCCCTTCGATTAGTTTCAATGCAAGGATGATAGCGCAGAGGATTATTTTTCTGTTGTAGTAAATTATTTATGTGAAAGTTGCTTTCCTTTTAACAAGTAAATCTTCCTAGACACAATTGCATTAGGTCTCTTGAATTTCATAATGGGGTTATCAATGAATGCACACGGAGCTTCAAGGTAAGCCTCGAGTGCAGCTATGCTCACGCGGTGTAGAAAATCGACCGCTGTATTTCCATGAACATGAGTGATCTTCCATGTCCCTTCCCCAGTGGGGGACAGAAAAACCAGAGGCTGCTGCTCTGGGGTTTTTTGATGTTTATCACTTGCCCTTTGTTGGAAATAATGTTGGATTAAGCAGTGGCAACACGTTACAGCTCTTGCAGTGAGAACGGTACCCAAGTCTTGACCTGAGCTCTCTTGCAAGCTGCACCACATCGGTTCCTCTTTGCCAGGAGACTGTGCCCGTATAACTCTGTGTCACCTCACACCTGGAGACCCTGCTGGGACATGACAGAAGGGGACACAAGTACAAAGAGGGAGAGGATTGGCAAAGGGGCAGGCAGAGCCCCAACTCCTGAGTCCCACAGCAAGCCCCAACCCACAGGCACCCCTGTCCCTCAGGAGATGTCCATCAGCCTCAGCACCAGATATCAGTATTGCCCCTGTTTCAGCAATATTTATTTTTCCGTGCAGCAGCAATTTTAATATTCTTCTTTTATTGCCACATGAAAAAAAATCTTTCCTTCCTTCTGCTGTTCCTTTCACCTTGTTACAGACAAATTGATGATATGGCAGTAACAGCCCCCCACTAGATTTTGGGTTCAGTCCTTTGTAGGCTTTTATGTAGCAGAATATGAGACTGGAAGTAGCAGGATCCTCTGCAGACCACTTTTTCAGGCATAGTTTATTTTCATACTCTCCACTGACGTGTTTACATTTATATGGACTCTCTAGGCAGTGCCAGGGATTAACTGAAATCTGTCTAGTTTATGTCGTACCTATATAACTCTTGCTTCTTGCTACATGCAATAACGTGGCATCACAAGCACGTGAGACCCAGTAAGCAAGAGACTTGTCTAAAGCTGAACACAGGTGGCCCATTAAAGGGTATGGAGGAAGAGTGAAGCTGAAGCTCGGCTTCAGGGAAGAACGGGGAGATGTGTTTTGACTGCATTTGCTTTAAGAATCAGCTATCAGGAAAAATCAGGCTCATTCATAAGGGACAGCACTTTTACAGACGTGATTGGTGCACAGTGATGCTCCTCAGAGATGAGAACAGTAGGAAAAAGACCAGCAAAACCCCAGAGTCTGCTTTGAGGACCAGTTGCCCTCAAAAAGAGCCCAATAGTATACATGAGTAAGGATCCTAAGCAAAAGGAAGGGGCTGAGGTTAGCAGTGTTGGGGGAGCCTCCCAGCAAGGGCCCCGAGCTCCTATGGCCGAGTGATGCCCAGGTGGGAAACCATACATCAGCCAGGATGTGCTCTGACTTTCAGACGGACTTTGTGAACAGCCTGGGTTGTTTTGGTCACTATATTCCAATGTGTCAATCAAATGTCTCGGTGTTTACCATGGCAGAATAAACTCCTCACTGTCTTCCCTAATGTTATCTACCTGCCACTGGGGCCTCAAGGTGGTCAGGGAGACTGATTCTGCCATTCCTCAGGAAGCAGCTGACTTCACCTGAGGCAGGGTGGTGAGGGAAACCCTAGGTGGACCCTCAGGCTGTGTTCATGCTTGCAGCCCAACTAGTGCCAGGTCCCATTCACTGGTGTGGTCCGTGAAACTGCCTTTCCCCCCGAGCCACCTGGCAAGGAGCGAGATGCCGGGTGTGCATCTGCAGGCATGGCCGTGTGAGTAACCACGTCTGAGAGCGTGACACCAAACGCTACCACTTTGGTTAAAGCAGCTTAGCTCTTTTCCATTTGGGAAACACCTGAGCCCATTTGCTGTACGGTAGCCTTGGATCTTGCCCTTGCTCTGACTGTGAACAACTAACTGTGTCTTCTGGCAACCAAGAAAAGCATAGTCCAGCTGTTTTTGTGTACCGCTTCTTATAGCTTCCTAAAGTAGGAGAGGAGCATCATGTGCATAGTTTCATAGAATAGTTCAGGCTGGAAGGGACCTTTAAAGGTTTACAAGTACAGGAAGGACTACATCAATTAGCTGAATAAGCAGGTATTTATTTCAGTTCTGCAGCGCCAACGAGCTGAGGAGACAGCCTGAAATGAGTGCTCTCGCCGTTTGCAAAATGTTGTATTTCCTCTCCTAAGGTACTCGGTTCAGAAATACCTATAAAATGTTTGAAACTGCACCATATTTTCTAGAAGAGAATATCTTTAACATCAAAGAAGATTTAATGATGGCCCATAAATAACTAGGTAATAAGAATGAAGTCAGGCATCGGACAAAGTTTGTCTCCCAGCCACGCTCTCTCCGTGGGGCTTGCAAGGAAGAGGAGTGTTTCAGTGGCAGGCAGAGAGCCTGTCGCTCCCCTTCCCACCGACCTTGCTGTGTGGTGATGCTCGGGATGCTGCTCCGGCAGCGCGGGGAGGAGCACGGGGAGCAGCACCCAGCCCCCCGGGGTGGCCGTGTCACAGCGCCTCTGACCTCTGGCTCTGCCTCACCGAAAGCCGCGATTCTAAGTAAATTTCCAGATCTGAGCTTTTCTCAAGAACTAGGGTGTTTGGTGAACTCTCTAAACTGCCAACACAATATATATGTCTATCAAAAATATTGGCTTGATAAAAGTAGACGGTGACACACACTGCCCACGAGTGCTGCTCCTAATTTGCCCTTGAGAATTTAAACTTTCAAATAATCAGTCTTGGAAGTGTAACTCTTCTTGAGGCAATCACGGTTTGCATTTTTAACCTTTGAATTGAGTATTTTGAGATCTCTTTCCTTTTTCTGTTGAAATATAACCCAGAAAATACATTCAGTACATTTATTTAGACTAGTTTAATATCTTATGCAACTATCTATATCTTCTATTTTTTGATCCTCCAAAAGCGTACCTTCATTTTTTACTTTGTTTGAAAGCTGATTCCAAAAGAAAAAAAATAATAAATTAAACAAACTGAAAAGAAAATAGAATTAAATAAAATAAATGGCAGAAAACAAATTAACATATTACACATGGTTCTGTTGTAGTTTTATAACAAAAAACGTTAATGCAATTAAACAAATTACTTTCTGTCATTCATAGTGGTTCTTGTAATGAGATGACATATTAGGGCAAGAGAGAAGTTCCGAAATTTGGCTTTTTAATTACCTAAGCACAAAGTTTAGGAGCTTCAGAAGAACAAATGACATCCTTGTAGTTTCTGGACTGTGTGAGCCATGGCTTGCAGAAATGTTCTGGTTTTTTTTCCTGAAGAAAAACAGCAAATCATTATTAATATATCACAGAACACCAAGAATTAGTGAAATGCCCTGTACAAATAGATGCTGGTCTTTCTACGCTATTTTTTCAGCAGCATCTGCCAAAGAGTCTGCACTTTTGATGGAACTGTTCTAAATTACAGATGGGCCAAAACTGCTCTTCAGGGTCAAATTTGGACTGATTTTAAAAGCCTTCTTATTGATTGAAAGTGGATCTGAAATCAGGCAGCGCTAGACAAGGCCCAGTTATCAGCAGATCCCATTATGCCGAGCGGAGGGAGTTACAGCCGGAGCTCTGCGTGGCCCCTGCAAGTTAAGCATATGCTTTAGTGCTTTGCAGGACTCGTGCCAGAGATCTCCATCCTTTACAAGATGGAGTTACCAAGCTGATGGACATACTCCAAAACAGGGCTCCATAGCAGAAAATGCAGCAGATGAAAAACCTTTACTGAAGGCTTCTTTTCTCCTGAATGGCCAAGAACAGAGGGGTCCTCTCAAAAGCACCCATGATTAAGATAAAGGGGATTACAGCACTGTCACTCAGAGCAGCCACATGCAGTGCATCCTTTCTAACCTAAGAGAAAAGAGATTTGAAATGCTGATAGACCTTACTAATAGATACAGGCTGCAAATAGACTGTTGCAGAGAAAAAAAAAAGCTTCTCTTATAACAGCGGTGGCTGCTACACCTTACAAGCTAAGGATGTGTAAAGGTGGCTAAATTTTTCTGAGGAAAAAAAAAAATCTGATATAAACAAGCAAGCAACCATGGATTGTTTCAAAAATAGGAGTCCTGGATGTGCAAGAGCTCGGGGGTGATGAAGAGGACACACGCAGACAATGCCAGCTCAGCCTTCGAAATCCTTGTAACAGATTCTGATTTGCTCATCTCTCCTGCTTTCATTTTTCTCCTGTCTTGGGTGAAGGGTTTGTGTTTAATAACATCATTTGCATCAGTGTGTCCCAACTGACCAAGGTACTAGGGCTGGGAGAGATTAGCATGGTAATCTCATTCTGATGGATAAAATTAGCAAAGATATTCCCCTGAATGGAGAGCTGCCATTGGCGAGCTGCCGTGCTTAGAATCAATTACTAAATTACTTTGAGCTCTAAGTCGACAGTAACAGAAAAAAATTGGCATCGACCGAAGTGAAATAAGATAAAAAATATGCGATCATTAAATCTCTCGCTACTATTCGCGAATGTGACTCACAAGAACTGCACAAAAAATAAGGCAGAATTTAATTTTTAACAGTGGTCCCTGTCATCATTTCAACCAGAGCTGCTCGGTGCATGGCAGCGCGGCTCAGCCCTGCCGTCTGGCTGCTCGGGGGAAGAGCTGGGCTGCTGGCGGCTCCCACCCTCTGCTGAGCAGGGCACTTCGTGGGGATCGAAAGCCAGAAGAGCAGCTTCTGTCCGTGCAAGCAGAGCGGGATAGAGAAAGGCTTGGCCAAGGCGTAAAGCCTTCCTTCATGCTGTGATTATCTGCTCTCTGGGTAAGCGTACCATATGCACTTAATGCTTTGCAAGCATATAGAAGGGTAGGTCCCTGCCCCAGAGAAGGCACAATCTGGAGGCTTTTCTGTGCATACACACAGACTGTACAGAATTCACAGCAGTGAGTAAAGGCCCATGTGCTCACCTTGCTGGCTCTACCACAAAAAAAAACAATAATTAAAAAATCTATTATTACTGCAAAATGCATCTTAGGAGCAACATCATGCTGTTTATAGCATAGTCAGAGGTTTGTCCAGGCTTAAACATGGCTAAAATCTCTGATCTTTGCTACACACAGACCTTCACTACCCTTTTGACATGCTGGGCAAGGCAGAAGCCTCTCAAGTGACAGAGTTGGTCAGAAGGACCGGCATTTGCATGATTATGGCTGAGCTTTTGGGAGTATCTACAGATTTCAGACCATGGGGTTTTGACTGCCCCAGGTGAGAGCAACAACACACAGGTCTGGCTTTCAGAAAATGCCAGACTTCTGAAGCTTCTCCAGTTGAACACGTACACCTAAACACCCCTCAGATCACTGGCTGCTTCTACAGCCCTTCTAGACTGAAGTCACAGAAGCTGTAGATAAATACTCGGTCCATCTTTTCTGGAATAGAGGAAATGTGAAAGTAAAAAACAAAATGAAAAATTGCCACGTTACACAGAATGTAAGACATGGGTCATCCTAGCTTCAACCTTAGCTACAGTTATGAACTAAATGGGCTTCAGAATGAAAAATATCCAACTAACACACGATCAGTGGGATAGCAGGGATGTAGAAAAAAGAAACGTGAAAGAACCTTTTATCAGCTTTAAACACCGGGAATCACAGTAGCATAAGTAATTGATAATATTATTAGCACAGTATACATATCAGCTGTCGGGATATTATGAGGACTGAATCCAATCTCTGTTGAGGGAGTCAGGGTCAACATCATTAACTATAGATCCTGTCCTGGTTTACATATAGAGCCCTCAGGCTAAGTGTCTGCCAGATACATCTCTATAGATGTGCATAGCTATAGGACATACAGGGGGCTAATCACACACATCAGTAATAGACAACAAGCTTTTGTTTATCTGAAGGTTTACTGGAATTAACTGATTAGTGTCAACTTGACACAATAACTTTTGTCTACAATGTAGTAGATCATTTTGATGGTTTTATTGATGGAGTGTTGTCTAATGTAAATTGTAAGGGTAGTTGAATGAAGTAGGAAACATTTTAGTTAAACAGAAATTGAAAAAGCCACTAGCAAATGTATCTTTAAAATGTCACATTCTGCAGCCTTATAGATGCCATCTTAACGATAACACGGATGACAACAACAGTAAATAAGGAGAAATTAAAATGGAAATAGACATCACCTATTCATAAATGTATCTCTTACATAAATCCTCAGATGATATCCTGATGTTAAAACTAACATAAGACATATTGCACATATCTCTTTTTGAAAATAAAATCAGTCTAGTAAAAGAAAAGAGAAAATTAAGTAAAATACATTTGTTTACCTAAAAACAATAGTGGTCCAATTTAGAGTAAAAGTATGACAAATACTTAAGAAAAAAATGTTTTTGGGGGCAAATTAATTCTTTGCATAGATTCATAACATTATTTTCTGTTTCTTGGTAGGTATAACTACTTTCTTCCATAGTTAATATGGAACACACTGTTTGCTTTCCTCTGCTGGGTGTAAAATAGTTTTTATGAACTAGTCTAGACTTTCTGTTCTCACGGCTTCGCAGCATGGTTAAGAGTTCATGGTTTAAACTACACATGATCATATTCATCTTCTAACATAAATAACAATAGACTTCTTTTCTGGCTCAGCTATTAGGTTATTTAGTGCAACTGTTGGACAATCTCCTTTGAAAGTAAGCTCAGGGAATAGAGTGATTATGTCATGAATGCTTCAAATAACAGAAAAATTCTATATGGTCTGCTATATTTATATTCAGCTATAAATAACAGAAAACTAATTCAGATTCTTTTATAACTTCAAAATCACCTTTCCTTTCCAGGCACAAACTATTCTCCCCACAATAGCAAGTCAAAACAATTAGGCTAAAACAAGGGGGATACTGTGTGTCACAAAATGAAGTAATTAAATTTAGGCAGTATTATCAATGACGCCCAGTTCCAACCGTTGAAGCTGCAGTTAGTAACCCCAGTCTGTCCCTCTATCAAAAAGCTATTTATTCTTCATTACTGGCTATCCCTGGGTTATAGGGATTCATTGTCATTGTAGTATCTTATCGGAGGAACAGTTAGTGCAATGATATTATGGAAATAGCCATTTCATAGCTTATGGGCAAAGTAGCATCAGGTCACAGCTTTCCAGCAGTTGTCAGCAATGGAGAAATCTCTGTATTGTCACCCTTGAGGATTTGTTACATTTGTTTGGCTCATAGCAATGTAAAGAGTGAAATCGTGTCACCAGAGAAAAGAAGCCCTTTTTAGAGATCCTGTCCATGCGATTCCTATAGAAATTTATACACAAGGTCTGCAAAACTGGGGACAAAGCGCTCTGTCCCTTTGGGAGACAGATTACCCAGTTTAGGACAGAAATAGCCAGACTGATATGGTTCCACCTTGGCCATAGACACAAGTGTAGCCATGGCTCCCTCTTGATCTGCCTCAAACTAATTCTGCAGGAGGGCAGCACACGTCTGAGACAGCGCAACTTCCAGTACTAAGCTTTCGAAAGGTTTTATATCACATGCCTTTAAATCCGAGGATGCACAAAGTCACAAGAGCTTATTACATGGAAGGCAATGAAAGTAAATGGATGCTTAGATAGGTTGTGTCATTCTTGAAGAAGCACAAATGAAATTAAAACAATTCATTTCGTGTACTTTCCTACCTAAGAGTACATTGATGCATCCAAGAAATCACAGCCCTTCTCCAGCAGCGTCTGACTTAGCAGTTTTCTGAAGAACTCCGCTTCTCTCCTCAAAAACACACAGGTTTGTTAAAGCCTAAGATTTGGGCAGACCTGGGTACTACTTGCCTGTTTATTAGACATAGAGAGAGTCAAATCTATGCTTGTTTGAAACCAGCAATATACATTTTCAGGCCAGATTTCTGCCTACTTACCAAAAAAAAATATCTTAAAATGGGGTTTATTTTAAGGCTAGGAGAAAAGGTCTCAGTTTTGGAAAGCAAAATGTTTCATGCGTTTAACTCTTGAACAGTTAACCAAATCACTTGTCTTGCATGCAAACAAAACAAGTCATTTGTATCCTGCTTTAAAAAGTAGCGTCTGGGCAAAGGTACATAACCTTTCTTAAATATTTTGGTTAATTTTAAACTGGATGTTAAAACATCTAGCTATTGATATTCTGTGGCCCTTACATGTAGTCATTTGCATTAGAAAAGTTCCATTATTATAACATCAAGTCAGAAGCAGCTGATAAGATGTAAACACAATACAGTGCAATTTATTTTTATGGAGTATCTTTTATAGAAAAAAATAAAAGAAGCTTTTTCATGTAGCTATACACTTTCAAGCACAATTCTCAATTGTTGTTTGGTTGTGTTTCAAACACAATTCTAATTGTGCCCAGTAGTCCACAGTTAAGTAGAAATATGAAAAGAAAAAAAAGACGACTTGTGGTCTATACAATGGCCAGGTACAGCAGAGACTACAGAGGTCAGGAGAATGGGGGAGAATGACAGTGCTTTTCCCAATGGTACCTCAAAAATGCAGGTTTGGAGTAAATGACTCTTTTTGTGTGAGACTCTAATTCCCCCTGACATCCCCCAAAGACGTGGGAGGAAGGGGGTGTTTGGCTGTAACCTCACTTTCCTGTACCAGGCCACCATATTGTAAGCATAAATAAAAGTCCAGAGACATGCTGAGATGTCTAGAAGATGCAGATGATGCTCTGTCAACGTGCAAATATGCCTCAAATGTGCAACTGAGACAGATATCACATGCGTACTTAAAATGCATTTATCAAAGTGTGGCTATTTCTACACCGGAAAGGAGAAATCAGTTTAGAGTTCATGCCATGGGAAGTATGGACATCCTCACCATACATCCCATTTCTATAGCAAACATCCCAGCTTCTTCAGCACTGGCAGGGAGAAGGGAGCATTTGGGTTTTAAGCTCTCACATGAGAGAGAATTTGTTTTTTCCACAAATGCTTCCTCCTCAGACCAATTTTGAATGTAGGGTGGCTTCATCAAGTATCACAACGTCTTCCATCGGTTTTCATCCCCTTAGCAACTTGTCTTTTGTTCTGTCTTCTGCTGCCTCCTTGTTTCTTTCTCACTGCCAACATCTTTTCCGGGAGGTGTCTGAGCACACAGTTCTCTCCTGCACACATTTCTTCTGTCTTAACTTTTTCTCATTGTCTCCAGAATGACTTTTGCCATCTCTTTTTCCATTTCACCAACAGCATAGCCCTCAACAGCTAAAAAGTGCATATTCTTACTGTTGATCCTCTTGGCTCTGAACACCACCTAGGAGTCTTCCTCTTTTCCTCTTCTCTTGCACCTTCTTCTGTCATCCCACTAGAGCACTGAAAAAAGATGAGATATGTCATAGTGGAAGACACTTCCATTTTGTCGCCAGGCTCATCATGTAGAAGCAATATAAGGTATCTTTGTGCCCAGTACAAACATCCCTAGTGCACAACTTCAGCACACTGAATAATAAGAAATACATAGGTTATATCCCTTCAAATATGAAGCAGTTACCTTGGCGGCAAAACTGTCCGTAATCATTAAGACCAAGGGATAAATCTGAGTCAAAATACTTCACAACACATTGCCCCATGATTCTGTATTCAATAGCAATCTTAAATTATAATAACAAATAAGAGGGAAAGCATCAAAATTGCAAGTAATTAGAGGCATAAAAGAAAACTTTTTCATTATGATTAAATGATTTTTTGGGTTGGCGTAAATAGAGAAGTAATCCTGAGAGATATGTTTTGTGTCCCAATGTAATATAAAGGCTGTGTATTATGAAATGAGGAGGAACAAAAAATTTTGCTTATCCCAGGATTATAATTGCTTTATCTTGCCAAATTTTCTCATTGGGTCAAATACAAAGACCTTCATTCAGTGGTTACCAAGGCTTTCTTCAAGCGAATTCCTCTTGGCCTCATAATTTTCTCTACAATTTTCACAGTCTTACTGCCAAACCACAGCTGCCGAATGGCACAATTCATCGGTCATGATATACTATTAGATATACATTATATGCATGTGTAGGTAGGGGGGATTTGTGTGCATAGGATGTAATGATGTGCAAAACACAGAATATATATTATTTAAAGTATAAGATGAGAATGCTATTTCAACCACTGCTAATTTGCATTTCATATCCCCAAAACATCATAATACTATTATAAGGTATTGATCCAAGCATGACCATTTGATTTCACATCAATACTAATATGACTTTTCTGTGATCTGTTGACATGTGGGATTTTCTGAGTGAAATACATACATACCAATATCCAACTATTTTCACTAGTAAAAATGGATTCAGCTGTATGAAAAGCTGTTGGTGAAAAAGTAGATCACCCCATTCCAAAACTCGAATTTAGGTTTTATTAGTAGACTTGTATTTTTATCATTACTGCTTTCCCAGATCTCTTTCCTTTGTCTCTGATATAATGGTGTCTTTCTGATACTGTTTCTTGTCTGCAGCCCAATTCAGTATCCTGAGCACAAAGCACTGGTAGCAAAAGTGATTATGTCACTTAGGAGCAAGAGCCCCTCAAAACTGCATTCCCATCCTCAACGTGGCTGTTCAGGACATGACATAAAGACTGCGGGAATAACAGCCTTCTACTGAGCCTCTCTGAATTATTTAAATAACATAGTTTATTATGAAATAGTTCTAGCTTGGATGATTTTTGCATACAGATGCCAAAATCATATGGGTCCCACATTTCCATTTCTTCTCTCCCTCTAGATAGGTGTACAGGATGATACCCAAATAGCCTTTAATCTTCTCAACACTGCTGATGTACTTTTTCCTGCTAAATCCCTGTTTTCAACATTACCCAAGTTTCAGCATAAACCATTATGTTGATTTTTCCTGGTGGTTGCCAACTTGAAATCTA
This sequence comes from Limosa lapponica baueri, assembly GCA_002844005.1. Lineage (NCBI taxonomy): Eukaryota > Metazoa > Chordata > Aves > Charadriiformes > Scolopacidae > Limosa > Limosa lapponica. The sequence continues at coordinate 966,371 of KZ505756.1, read as the reverse complement.
CCCAGTGGTCAGGGATAATTACACGCCTTTGCTGCAGATACCCAGATGGACATTCCTTTCCCCATCTGTGCACACACTTGCACCCACAGAGCCAACACAGTTTCTTCTAAAGAACAGCAGCAACATCTCCATTGATTTACTTGGAGCACAGCTGGATCTTATGGGCAGGGAGAGCCTGAAGGGGAGAATGCAACATGTCTGGGAAGAGTGCTACCTGCTGAGGGTACTCGGTCACTTCAGTGTCACTGCAATCAGTATATAGAATGCAACTGCTTTTATCTCATCTGACCATCTATAGGACCTGAGCAAAAACTAGCCAAAGTGACAGAATCACAGATTCATCCCAAAACGAGCCATCCCAGTTTCCCTACAGAAGCCAAGGGACCCAAGGAACAGCCAGAGATTGGCACTTGCCTCATGTGCTTCTTTCCCATCATCTGCCAAGACCTGAAAGTGGTTCATAACCTCAAAATCCAGCTAGAGCCATCACTGCTTCTGGATTGTGTGGTTACTGCTGGAGGATCTTCTGCTTTACATTATATATGACAGAGCTGTGACCCTTCCTTCCCAAATGAGGTTATAGTTTGTGTTGAAGACTATACCAAGAAGCTGAAGTAAGGGTGGAGGAATCCAGTCCCTGCATGGGACAGGTCAACATGGTCACAACATTCACCTTCAATTCCAGGCACCATTTTCCTGCACGCTTTTGGATGGAGTCCACGTTGCAGGAAAACAAAACCTCAAGAAATTCGGGCTCACCTGGCTTCACTTCACTGCTTCCTTCCAGTAGCAGTGGCCTTCTAAACCAAACCTGTAATTTTGAAGTGATAAAAGCAAGAGTAACTGTGATGATTTTGTATTACATAGGAACTGCACTCCCACTCACAGACCCAGCCACAACACAATTACTAGGTCAAAACTTCATTGGACTCCAGAGTCTACTCAGCAGGGGACAAACTCTGTTGGCTGATCCAAAGTAATTTAAATCACATTGCGAGTTAGTTAGAGCCCTATCATCTCCTGTTTCGTTCTCTGGATAGACTGTGTATAAACACAATGCGTATTAGCGTATGTCCTACCATCTACTTACTTTCACACATCACTTTCTTTACTTTTGAAGATATCAGCATATTTCAGCATACAATTACAGAATCTGAAAACTCAATTAATGTGCTATTTACATGAGTATTAACTAGAACAATGCCTATAAATGCATTAGAAAAAAAAATATCTTCTTACAGATTGCAAATAAACTTTTAAGAACTGACCCAGTGCCAATCCTTTCAGCGCCTGTCTGGATATAGGCAATTATTTTAGTTAATGGCACAGCACAAGGTCCCAGAGTACACACATAAACCCACATTTTCCAAGAGAGATTCAAGCAGGGATTACATAAAAGGTTTTAGTAAAAACTGCAGTCTTGTTCTCATCTGAAGCTATTACCCATTCATATTCTCTATTAATGTAAACAGATAATTTACCCTTAATTTAAGGCCCCTTCACATCAAGCATAATCAACTTAAGGAAGATATGTGGTCAGCATAAAAAAGATGTAGTTTACATTTTACGTCTGTTTTACATACAAGTTCAGCTCTGCCTCCTGTTGTCTCCAACAAATGGAAACTTCCATACTGCCTTGCCTTCTCAGCCAACACTTGCTGGGTATTTTCACTCCCTTTTCTAAAATCCTAACAGAGTGAATCTGGGTTTGACCATTGAAGTCTCAACATCCCACCAACACCCTTCTTGCACTCCCGTAGCAAAAGATGGACCTTATGTAATTTGAGTTTCAATGAAGGAGCCTGTGAACTCATTTTGACTGCAATAAAATGAAAAGACCGTTGATTAACAAGAAGGCGTTGTTGTACTTTCCAGTTTAGCACTTGGGGCTGACTGATAGTAATTTGATTGATTCATTGATTGATTGGCTGGTTGATTTGAATAATTTTTACTGGGAGGCTAAAAATGAAGTTGCCAGAATTATGTCACTTTTGTATATGGCCTGTGACCATCCATCAGAAATTGTTTGCAAACTGGAGTACTACTTAAAAAAAAGCAGAGCAAACGCAGCCAAGCTTTGATAAGTTGCCGTATAGAAATAATATAGCCCATACAATCAAAACAAGCAGGGGAGCCACCGAGAAATGTAACCAGGGCTGGAACAGCAGTGATGCCACCCCAGCCAAGAGCAGTGATCTAGCTGTGGCCCCTGTAACAGCTGCTAGGTACCCAGGGACTGTTGGTGGGAGTGGAGCTCTGACTTTCAACCTGAGCAAACTCTCCCTATTGGAATCACAAAGGGAAAGGTCCCAGCCCATTTGTCTGGGTGTTTTCTTACTCATCATTTAAGACTGGCTAATTACCATTAGTCTCTAAGGCAGGCAGCATTGCTCTGACCTGTTGCTGCTGTGAGCAGGTTACGGTTTTATCTGGGAGCTGCTGGATACCTCAGCAGAGCCAGCACGGAGACCTTTGGTTAAACAGCTTAACACTACTTCCCCCTGCCAGCCCGTTCCCTTGTGAGAGCTGGAAGTACCTTGCCTGAAGGCACAGTGCGTCCTCACAAGCAGGAATTCAGGATTTCCAAACCCTGCCTTGCTGTCACTGGCTACTTATTCTGAGAAAAGAGGCCTTTTTAACTTTCCTGTGACCTCTTGACTTGGACATCGTTATCCTTCACTGTGGGAAGAACATACCTTTCCATCTTTCTTACTGCCTCATTCAACCTCACTGGATTCATTGACACAAATAGGCATAGAAACATAAAATTGCCATAATTGGGTCAGGCCAATAGGTCTGATAGTGGCCAGTGATGATTGCTTAGAGAAAGAACAGAAGAAAGACAATACATACAGAAGGACCCTTGCCTTGGCAAATCTCATCTGCTACCAGCAGTTTCAAGCCCATCAGAGCACTGGAGTTTGTATCCAGACCGTCACCTTATGATGCAAGTTCCAGAATACCAGTAAAAAGCTTGAATTTTTTGAACTCATAAGCATGCTTTTCATTAAACAATACAAATATGTATCTGCAACTGTGTATGACAGACATGTGAGTCATCAATGTGTTTCTCTGTGTCTCTGTACTTGCAAGGAGACAGATGGACTGGCACTTTTTGGCCATAATAAGCACATAAAGTACATTTTTTTTCTATCGATCAAAGGATTTCCTTAATTCTCCTTTAAGCTATTTTCACTGCGCTCTCTCTCCCCCACCATCCTACTCTGTGCATTTTATGAGGGGCCCCTCAGCTTCTGTGATCCGATCTTCTCGTTCCCAGCCCCATTACCGACAAAGGCGTCACACTCTCACTCCATACCTTTGTAACTAGGTTAAGGATCAGCTTGCACGGACAAGCTGCAGTCCCGCGGGCTATCCAACACTAAGGGCCTAATCTACACTCTGCTGAAATCATAGTCCCTAAAAGGTTCCATAGGTTTTTACCAACTTCATTGAGCTTAGAGGCAAGGCCCTATGAGAAGCATTACTAAATTTGCCCCAGCGCACAGGACATTACACTCGGTAACTTGTTATTTTTGCAACGCAGCACATTTTTTCTACAATTTGAAATATAACGCATTTGAAATACACTATTTCTCCTGTGTGCTGCTCTGCAAAAGGGCATCAAGTATCCCTAGATGTAAAAGTGGTAGGGTTTAAAAAAAAACAGGCATGATGTTCAATATCAATATTCATATAACTGGGGACAGAATTGCTTACAAAACAGAAGGTAAAGACTATATCATTTGTAATGTGTGGTGTGTGTTTTTTCTTGATAAACAGTATAGGTTGATGCAGGTAAAGACTCTCCTGGGTGCAGCTGAACAGACAAGAACAGCTTTATTATACGCCTCTGCTTTACCAAACATGCACAAACCTAAGCCTGTCATCTTGTGGGGTTGTTTTTTTGGTTGAGTTGGTTTCATTGGCTTAGGGTTTTTTTAAGGGGATGAAAAAAAGGACAGTTTATAAGGCAAGCAAGAGCCAGGCCCTCCAGCTTTTGGTTTTATGAACCTCCCTATATTTATTCCATCAGGAAACAAAGAAAAGAAGTGTCCAAATCTGGCCTCTTTGGCTAGCCGACGCCAGGAGCTGCAGGAAGGCATCTCCGCCGGTGTCCGAGTCGCAGCGGCGCCCTGCTGCCTGCTGTCCTTTGCTCGTAATGACGGAAAGCTTTGACCCGGCCACATCTCTGCTTCTGGAGGGAAAAGCAAAGCCTTCTCTTAAGGCTATTTCAGCTCCCAGGACCCTTGTGCTGCCCCGGCTCTCCTAGCAGCTGCCCAACGCGCGTTTCTGCCTTTCACATCCTCTTCCCCTGCTTACACAGTCCACAGCTAGTATTTTCTTTTTTTTTTTCTTTTTTTTTTTAATCGCAGAAAGGCCTCCCCGCCTAATCTAATTCCCGCTCCTTTGTCACAAGCAGATGTCACTTTTACATCTGTGCGTCTGCTCAAGCGCCCCGTCTCCTCCAGCCCAGCAGATGTTGCCGCCGCCGATGGAAAAAAGCAAAGTGCAGATCCCTCTGCTGGCAGCCGCCTGAATGCCACGGCCGCCCCGCGACAGGGAAAACCACGGATGATGATGATGATATTATTATTATTATTATTATTATTGCAAGTAGCCCCGGGATGCGGCAGGAGCAGGGACGTGCCCCCGCACACCCACTCTTTGGCCGGGGGACAGCCAACACGTGTCACCGGCCCCCTCCGGTGCCGTTACCCGCCCTGGCTTCGCACCGCTGCCAAGGGCAGGTCCCCGCCGCCGCGGCTGAGCTGCGCACCCCGGCCCCGCGGGCGCGGTGGGATGCTCCGCCGGCCCCCTCCGAATAAAGCGATGCCCAAGAAACCCTCGCCGGTATTTAAGATTTTATTCAGGCGGGTGGGACGGCGTGTAGCGGTCGGAGCCTGGAGCGGGGGGACACACACTCGGGAGGCGCTTTCCCATGGCCGGCGGCGGCCGCACAAAGGCGCGCTGTTCCCTGTTTTGTTTCGCTGCCTCCGAGCATTCCTCCGGCAGCCCGGGGGGGCGGGGGGGAGCGGGCCGGGCCCCTCTCCGTGCCCAAGGAGAGGAAAGAAAAGTGGCTTTTACACGCCCGGCGTGTTTTTCTCTCCCGGCCGCCGGCGCACCCCGCGCATCCTCCGCGCCCCGCGCACCCCGCGCTGCCCGAGACAAAAGGGCTCTTCTGGAAGGGAAAAACAGAAAAAAAAAAAAAAAGGAAAAAAAGGAAAAAAAAAAAGAGGGGGGGAGAAGCAACCGGCAGGCTCTAATTCTATTTGCGTCGCCTGGAAATCAGAAGGGGTTTTTCCACACTTCGCCTTGATTTGATTATTCCTTGGAGATGGTTTCTCTGCCCCCAGCCAGACGCGTGGGGGAAGGCCGCTGAGGCAGTTGGCCTATAGTGAGAATAATCAAATTACCCATTTGCTACAACTTTTTCGGCAGAGCCGCTCGCGTGTAGAAAGAACAACTGGAGCCCAAACCCCGCGGAGGGGGAGCGGGTGAATCTCCCGGGGGAGGGGGGCAAAACCAAACCCCCCCCGGGCAGTGCGGAACTGAGGACAGGAGGGCAACCGGGCCGGGACGCGGGGGCGGACCGGGGGCAGGTGCCGGGGCCGGGGTGGGGGGGTGAGACGGGGGGGTACGGCCCATGCCGGCAGCGGGTACCGATGTCGAACGGCCCCGCAAGCCCCGGGTGCCGTGACGGGTGCGGTGACAGAAACGCGGCACAAAAGGTGCTCCCCCGGAGGAAACGCACTCGGAAATTTTTATTATTTTTTTTTAAATGCCCTGTGTTGTTTGAGAGGGGGCGAGGCACCTCCCTGCCCCAAACGCGTATTCATATTCATGAGAGCGCGAGTAAATAAAGACAAATCCCCGCTGTAGCAACACTTAGATTCACATCATTCTTTGGTGCCCTTTAGATTTGGGGGACGGAAGACAGATGTTTGCAGCGCTTTTCTCCTCTTGTCTGGTGGCCATAAAGGGAGAACCATTTAGAGCTCGCAATTTGTTTCCACCCTCGCACTAAAACCGTGTTCACATTTATTTTCATTTCGCCGGTGCACAAAAAGTGTCCACGGGCCACCAAAGGCCGTTCTTTATCAAATACACATTGTACAACATGCAACCGCAATAAAACTATCAGACCTCGCCATAAAGCCATCACCCGTATCCTCAGCGGCTCAAGAATCTTCTGCTTTAGTTTTATTACCCACCGGTAACTCAGAGTGACATGCCCCCCAAAATAAAGTCCCAGTCATTGGCGTAATTAAGCACTGCTTCAGAGCGTTTTTAATGTATAATAAAACCAGCGCGAAGCACAGAGCTCTGCAGACTCCCCGTGCCCAACCACTAGCTTTGAATTAAACTACTTAGCTTGGCAAATACTGTGCGAGCTTAAATGCCCCTATAAAGACTTTATGAGTTTGTTACTCTAATTGCCGACTTGTTACAGAGCACATAAAGGGGTTAATGAATGTAATAAAACTAATTATCTACACATTTAAATCATATAAAATATCCACTGTTTGTTTACACAACAGTGAGATTCCGCTCAGCGTTTCCTACGCTGCCCACCGAGAGGAGAGATTTAATGAAATACGACTAACGAAATGAAAATTACATCATCGGCAAGAAAACTCCGCGAAGAGCCCTGGCGCTCCCCTGCCCCTCTTTCTCCGCGGGCGGTGGCGGCGGCGGCGGCAGCGCGGAGCCTGCGCGGGTGCGGAGCAGCCGGCGGCAAAGAGGCGGTCGCCGAGCCGAGGCCGGCGGAGCAAAACGCCGGACCCAAATGCCATCCCCCTTCGCCAGCTCCGGACATTTTGCATGTTGTCACGTCGGGTTTGGAAACAGGTTTCCCGAAGCCCCCCCCCCGCGTCTCGACCGCATATTTTAACCGTGGTTTGGGTTTGTATCTCCCCCCTCCTCCCCTCTCTCCCTCCCGCGGGGAGAAAAAGTAGGTGCAAAATTGAACGTGCTTCATAGCACAGACATCCTCCCCCCCCCCCCCCC
>KZ505756.1:939847-955702 GCA_002844005.1 Limosa lapponica baueri | reverse complement strand
TGGGTCTCTCCGTTGCCGCCGCCGCCTCCGGGCTCGGCCCTGGCCCGGCGGCCACCGCCGCCTCCGCACCGCAGATCCGGCCCATGCAGGGCCGGCGCCCCTGACGGCGGACGGCTTGTATTTATTATTAATTATTAATTATTATTAATTATTATTATTACACGGTTCACGCAGTTTTTAGGCATCTCCGTTAGGGTTTTCTAATTTTATTTTAAAAGGCACAAACTATAGCTCTTAGTTGAATGTTGACAGGTATGCTTTCTCTTTTTCCGTGTCTTTCTACAACTGTGTTCTGTGGCTCAGCTGTATAGTGTTAATATCAGTACAAACTTGTCTAGTTGACCGTATAAATAATGTTTTCCCTTCTCGTAGTCTCTATGGCGTGTCTTTATGGAGAAATAAGGTTCTCACGGGTTCGGTTCCCTTTGCGTTTAGAGAGACCAGGTTCAGGCAATGATATATATTTTTGTTATCGGTTGCATGTCGTCTCATTTATTATTTTTCTTTTTCCCTACCCGTTGGAATATGTTTGTGAGCATAATCGTCATAAATTATGTTCAGGGTTTTCAGATTTATTTATATGTGGTTAAAATGAATGCTTCTATTTAAAAGGGGAAATATTTCTACATGTGCATATAGTTTTCCAAGAGTGTACCATTAATTGATTGTTGATAATAAAAACCAAAAGCAAATATAGCACCGCAGCTCTTCTGACTTCTTGTTAGGGTTTTATTTGGGCGGGTGGGGTGCGTGTCGGGTTATTGGGTTTGGGGGTTTTTTCTGATAAAGATTGAAGGCGCACGTCGCAGGATCTGGACTGAGTCATCAAAAGGAGATGGGCTCGGCAGCATTATTTTTAATCTGCGTTACCATCAGGAAGGCCGCAACTGCGGGTCCCATCATTACTGCCTAATTGTGCCATTATTAATTATTTGCAAACAGGCTGATTGGGGTGGGGGTGGGCGGTGCGGAAGATGCGTCAGATCTGACCTTTTGTCGCTACCTCGAAAATTGGAGCTGACCGATATTAAGCGATATCCGTTAAAAAGGAAAAAAAAAAGGGGGACACACACACATAAACTCAGGGTCTGGCTTGCCAGGGGGTAGAGCATCCTGCAGCGCGGCTGAGAGCTGTCGCCAGCCGTGACACCAACACGTGGAAGGGAAAATTTGCTTTACAGCTCTGCAGCTTTTCGCAAACGGTTCTTCTGCCGAACCCCTCTGCTTATACCGCGGGGAAGGGGCCCTCCGCGGGGACTAACGCGGCCACGGGCTGTGTTCCCACCCGGGCCAGGACTCCTCCAGCGGCCTCACACCTGGTGACGCTTTGCTGTCACCGCTCGGCAGCCAGTGGCCGAGTTTGCGTCCAGCCCAGCCGCCGCCGCAACCGGAGCCCCGGCGGTGCGGCCCCGACGGCTCCCCCGCCGCTCGCCCGGCCCTGTCCCGGGGGGGTGGCGAAGCGGGCAGCGGGGCCGGCGTGCCAGACCTCCGCAGGGGACGGGGTGGCAGCTCGGACCAAGGCGAGCCGGCACCCAGCTCCACCGAAAGCCCCCGCGCAGAGGAGCCGGGGCGCCCCGGGGCTGTAGCGCATCCCGGTGCCGCCTCCCGGGGCTGCCCCTGCAGCCGGGGCACTTGCGGGGCAGCTGCGGGGACGGCGGGGCGGTGAACTCTGTCTGACTCTGGCAGACTCAGAAAAAAAAAAAAAAAAAAAAAAAAAAAAGGAAAAAGACTGTTTGGGGATATGGCCAAGAAGCACAAGAAGCAAATATGGCAAAAGCGTTCCTCTGCACGGTTGGGGTGCTGGGGAGAGGGTGCCACCCCCCAGAGCACAATTGAAAAAGGCACAACAGATGGGACAAGTGCTGTTTCATTAATAAAAAATACTTCAATAATCGGTTTTAAAATGCTGCAATAAAATACACAGTCTATTTTCTGGAGGAAAAAACCCTGTATGCATTTCTTGACTATATGTTTTGTTAGAATGTGGATAGCTTTTGCAATTTTACTTTTTCTTCCAAAATTAATTTCATGATCTAAGACTCTTTGTTCAAAGTAAATAGACTGTCTCTAGGAATTACCCAGCAGTACAGCTCTCCTAATAGTGACCTACATGGAAAGAGTTTCCCACTGGAGAAGCTGCAGTGCTCAGTCCATCTCCTTTACCATGACTGAACTGATCTCTGAACTCTTAGAGTAGGTGAGACCCATATCACCAGTAAACCAACTGCCCAGCTAAGGCTGATTTAAAGGTCAGGCCTTGCTGTGAAGATGATCTACTTCCATTTTATGGCATGCAGTCATGATTTGAAAATATTAAGAGATGACAACATGCTTCTTCTTTGGGTCTCTTTTTTGCCAAGTTCACTACTTTGCTAAAACTTGGGGTTTATTTCCAGTATGAGGCTTCATCTTCCAAGCAGTGGACCTAGCTACATCTTCTAGACCTTTTCTCTCTTTTATTTTCACTACACTGTAAATTGATTTGCATCTTGATCTGTCTCTTTCCTGATAAGCTAGATAGCCTGCATCATTTGCAACTCCCATATTCCCTAAGGCTCAAACTTTTGAAATCTTCCCCAGAGCTGGAACCACTCTCTCCTGTTTCTGAAGATGCCTTGCAAAAGGGATACCAGGACAGAAACAAACACTGCGGTGCCTCTCTCACTAATGGTTTATGCAGAGCTAAGATCACCTCTCTATTCCTGATCACATTTTTCCACTTAGGTATCTAAGCATCTCATTAGTCCTTTTTGGAAACTTCTGTTCCATCACTTATTCTCTCTGACCTATAAATCCTTTCCCAAGCCACTGCTTTCCACGTTCTGGTCACCTCCACAGCGCAGGGAACCCTGGGAGGCCTGAGGTGTAGGGTACTCACAATTTAAAAGAACCAGCATGCCTGTGGCAGACCAGTTGGAACGGTTAATTCATCAACCTTTGTGACTGCTCAGTCAGGTAGAAATGGATGGTTTGAAAATACATGAAGTTTCGTTCTCCTCCCTCTCTGCAAAGGCAGGACTTTGAAAGGGAGTATTAATTAAATAAGTAATCTACATGACTGCTCCTGACCTTTACAAGCACAGAAGCTAGGGAGTGTCACGGGGCACATGAGCACAGGCAGGAAGAAGTTGCCGAAAGGCTACTTACCAGTGGCACCAGTGAAAGCTGAATGGGCAAGCTGATCTGATGATGCTCTGGGGTTCACAAGGTAAGGAAATCTGGGCAGGAAGAACCTAACAAGTCCAAAGATGCTTCAGTAAAGAAATGAGGGTAAGGTTTGTTATTTTTGTTGGTTTTACTTCCACGTGTTGTCCAAATAGAGAATAATTTGTTTTATTATCCAGCTCAAATTCAATATGAACACGTATCATATCTTGAAGAGTTTAGAGGTAAATTCACATTGTGGGTTTGAAGCAACTTGACTGTTTCATTGTCTGCTCTTCTAAATACCAAGAGTTGGAATTCAGGTCTAATGTCAAATTTGGTTCTGCACTAGCTCTTGCACACACTCTCACTTTCTTCTCTCCAATATACGAACAGAAAAAGTAATTCCTGACTGCAGTACAAATTTCTCAGATGGATACATGACAATTCAAACATTAATTTTGCTACTGAAGAGTATGTAGCTGGCATACAGGAAAACTACAATTAATAAAAACAATCCCTTTCACTGAGAAGCAAGTGTGCCTAAGTAATTTAATCTTTACATACCCACACTTACTTGATAAAGTTATCAAACTATTACCAACCAATGGGAAAAGGAGGTGTCATGAAAAGTGCCTGTTGTCCATTAGAATATATTTTTTTTAAATCCTTTTTTCCTCCCACCTTTTTTTGACACTGTTGAAGGTGCTAATAGATGTACCCTGGACCAGCCTGACTCCAGTTGGGGCCAGCAGATTACTGCTATGGTCTGAAGTGTGAGCTCTTTCTGAGGGCAAAATCTGGGGTCTCTTCACACAGGAACGATCTCCACTGTACAAGAGAGGAATGGGACTTGAAGGTCCCCAGTAGTTCTTAGATAGCAACTAAACTAGTACCTGCATGTAATTCTTGTTGCACATTTAGTGTGAATCATTAAGAGTCAAACATTAATCTACAGACTACCCTCGTCATCCATGAAGCAGAGCAGCGCTAAGAAGGCCATAATACAATGGGAGATGAAGCCTTTGCTTCTGTCACCAGTTTCATTTGGTCCTTTACAAGCTGTTGCCTCACCACTATTATGAAATAAACTGGTGGCTTCATCCAGGGCGCTACTAAAATATGGCTCCATCTTAGAAAAACAATTTTGCACCTTGTACTTTGCACATGAGGTCAAGAAGGCCAAGGAATGACTTGAGAGGAAACTCTTCCCAATTTGTGGGGAATTCACCCAGAAACCTCCTGAGAAATTTTAGCTGTGAAAATGAAGCTCATGCTGCCACGTTCTAGATTGGAAATTTCTTTGGAGAGAGGAAATCATCTTTTGGGCTGATCCTTGTCATGACTATCATATCATCAGGAAATTAAAATACTTGCACTTGAACAGGAGTATTATTTCGTACTGTTATTGCAGGCTGAGGCCGTGCTTCTTCCCATTCCTTGCTGAAACACAGGTAGTAAGGGAATGCCAATAACATCGCTGGTTCAAAGAGCATTCCAATAAGGTATAAAGCCTATCAACAGTATTAGATAAAAGTTCAAAGCAGCTTTGGAAAGTGTAAGTGAGAGAAACTATGCCTTCCCAGCAGTCTGAAATCTAATGTCAGCGTTAAGGCCTTGATCAACAGTCTTAAATTACGGATGGGATCTTCAGGAGCATTAACTTCAGTATCGTATCACAAAAATATGTTTCTAGAAAAAGAATCAATATATTAGTTTCCCCTAAAGAGAAAATCTATGCAGGGAACAAAGCACAAATTTTATGAGCTGCTGTGGTTATTTGGTTAAGGAAAAGAGGTGACTGGAGATTGTGAAACCAGTGGCTAAGAGAATTGGTTATCTCGCATGGACATGGTATTTGGGAAAGCTTGGGTTGCTCATTTCAGAGGCACGGGCCACCCAGAGCTCCCAGCTGGAGCTGTGGATACTCATCGCCTTGAAAAGCCAATCTGCTTCCTGAAACCTTCTCCTAAGGGAGTGCTCGCAGCAGTCCCTGCCCCAAGATACTGCCACAAACCCCTGTGCTCTCACGGCTGTTAAAAACCCACCTATGCTTTGAAGAGCAAAGGGAGGTGGCTCACCCGTTCCAAGTCATGACAGGAACCGGGGGGTCCGTGCAGCTGCAGCAGTTGCCAGGGCTTTCCCAGCCCACTCCCTCACCCCAGTGACAAGGGAGCTGAGCCACAGCGAGCCAGCAGCAGCACCTAGCAGGTACCTTCTGGAGCTCATTTCCAAGCAGAGCCAGGAATAACATCTTCCTGCCTCTTTGTGGACAGCCATGAACATGCTGGACTGGGCTCAGTGCTGGCCTGCCTTCGGTCTGAGATGCTCTGTGCAGCTTTCCACCACTGCAGACTCCTTGGGCTTGTAGGACTCTATTCCAGAGAACCAAGTAGAAGAAAATTTAGCTTCAGTGAGTCCCTGGTTGCTTCAGCTTTGCAGACAGTATGGGGGAGCAGGGGGAGAGACAGCAGAGTTGCTACTAAGTGAAAGCTTTAATTCTCATTGAGGTTTATCATCATGGTGTTAGTAGAGTTCAACACACAGTTAAATATATTCCACAGGCCGTCACAAGCTGCAGGTCATTCTTTCTTTCTTTTTTTTTCTTATTTTTTTTTGACTTAAAGAATCTGACATCATAGTTCAAAATATTCTCCTCAAAGCAGTGCTGCCAGGAGAACTCAACAGCTCCTGGCTCTGTATTGATTTCACAATATCAAAATGTTTCTAGAAACAGCTACCAAAATACTCATGCGGAATTATCTTTAAAAAGCTTACTGAAAGGGATGAGCTCTGAAAATAAGCAGTTCAGGAATCTCCATAGGTACATACTGCAAGCAAAATGCCACCACATCTAGGGTGTAAACATCCGAGGGACTCCCTCTCGCTTTGATTCCAGAATTACACACTTTCTTTACAAATCGAGGGTCTCTTCATTTTTCATAACAAAGTCTTCTTAAATCTGGAAGAAAAAATGTTAGTTAAAACCTTATCTACTGCTACTGCATGCACTTCTAATACATTATGTGACAGCTTATTTTAGAACAGTGATGCTTTAAACACACAGATCTAATTATCACTAGGAGTATCTCTGTGGAGACAAAAAGTTAGATAAACATGGTGTGGGCGGTTTTGTCCTGCTGCAGAAACAGAGGATGCAATAGATGGACATCTAGGCCCTGCACTCCATTCGTATTCAGTTCCCACTGGGAATGTAGCGCTCCTAAAATATTTCTGGGCTGATTCACTATCAAATCTGGTGGAAATCACAGAAAGGTGGTAAGAATGATTGAGGGCAAATATCATTCAAGACAGGTGGAAAAGTTATTTGTATTAACAAGGGGGTGTGCTGTGCTGTATAATATGATGTGTATATGAATACTGAAATACTGGCAAAACTGGAGAAAAATTAGGCACTTTTGGTTTTTACCCATTTAATTTCACCTTTCAGTGATGGCATCACTCACGCTCTCTCCTGATGTTGATTAGAAGGGGAAAAAAACAGTAGGATAACATATAACAGTGTGATCATTTGATTCCTGCCTTAGCAAGTTTAGGTTAAAGAGAGATGCTTCCAATCTCTAGGTAATCACACTGAGACTCGTAGTGTGAGTCTCAGTGAGCCACAAGATTTTGCTGAGGTCAAGATTTTAACTAAATTCTGCAAAAAAATGAGCTCTTAATTAAGAATATCCAGCCAGTACAGTCCAGGTTAATTAATGATTTTGAAAGATTACTGATATACCCCTTTCAGGGTGTAACCCAATCTCTACTTATCGAAGATGGGACCTTTAACAAATATTCCCCCCCCAAAAAAAGATTTCTTGTGTGTTCTTCTAAATCACCTGCTGCTGGTCAAATCCAGCAATGGGTTTACAAACTATAGATCACAAATTTTAGGCTGTACATCACTCAGTATGTTTCTATATTCTAATAGCAAATGAACGCGTGGCCTCTCAAATTTGCTTCATTTACATTTCTTCCTTGTCTTTTTTGGTGGGCAATAGTCCCCGTTATATTCACAGGGTCAGTTTCAATCCTGGCCAGAGTACATTCCACAGCTGAAGTCAAATACATTTGCAAAAGTGATTAATTTTTCTTATTATTACTGATTACTTTCATTGATCAATACTTTCACTGGTGCATACCACTAATACATTTAAATGTCAATGTAGGGATTAATTATCCTTAATTATTTCCTTTCAAATATCATGATTATATTTTTCCTGAGGTTTTGGGATATATACATAAACTTACGGCTAGACTTGTCTTTAAAATTGTCCAGAATCATTTGTACAAAAACTCATAAGCATAAAGTACTTTAAAAGTATTCTACTTTTAAAGACTTTTTACAAAATATTTAAAAGTAATAAAAATGAAAATATTTAATCATTTAAAAAACAGGCATATTAAACCCCCTGTAATTTCTAAACCCAGTTACATGTGAGGTCTGAACAAAAAGGGTTTTCTCTAAACAATGAAAAATATTAACGATACAAGAGAAGATTCAATTATATAACTGTGTATTGTAATTCTCAATGATTTATAAAAGGCAAAATTCAGATACGCTACACAATAAATTATCATTAAGACGAGACTACAGTTCGGTCTAATAGAATCCCATGATTTAGAAATGGAAAAAGAAATCCTATTAGATTACAGAGTTAATTCCCTGCCAGTGCTGAGGTCACTGCTCTTTCACTCTTGGGCTTGTCTACGTGAAAACTGTTGGTACAGTTGAAGAGTCCTCTCGAGCAGACAGAGCTATGGAAAGACAAGAGGAGTTCTGTGTTGACCTTGCCACTCCCAAAAAGGAATGACAACAACTGTAGTGGGTACATCACCTTAATAAATAATTTTAAAGAAGAAAATTCTGTTAAGGTCTGGTGGTAAACACCCTGAAATGGCAATACATGCCAGTATATGAGGATTAAAGACCAGCCAAAGCCACAATGGTGCTCTGAAATGCGACTAGTCCAAGTACAGTGGGAAGAACCTTGTGACATACACGAACACGTGAGGTTTTTCTGGACCTACAGGTAGTGAGAAGTTTCAGTTAATGCTGGTTTCAATGGGATCTACTCAGCATACCACTTTTAAGACTAAAACCGTAGCTTGGGAGACACTTAGTTTTATATTGAAGCTGAAATGCAGTGGGAGAAGAAAGGCTCTCTTACAAGTATTTAGTTGCAGTAGCAGGAAGAGAGATGGATCAGACAGATTCATTCCCAAAAAGTCCCCAGCAAAACTATGCCTGTTGTGGGCAGAGTGGGTACCAGACCCTTAAAAACTCTCCTTTCTCAGTCCTTGGGCAGAGGAGAAGGGGAGACATGCTGCTACGCGTGCTGAGAGGGCTGCCATCCCACTGAAACTGAGGTGCGCTGAAACCTCTCCATTGCCTCTAAGTGCAGGCTCAGAAACCTCATCTGCGTATTTCTTCCGTATTTCCCAGAGCAGTTTGGATTCTGTGGTCTCCTTTTCCTCCCAGTGATAAATCAGCCGCAAGGGATGTGTTTTCTGAAGAGGATGTCAGAGGGTCACATAGACCTTAGGCTCCCTCAGCGTGGCACTTTCAGGCAGAGAAGAGCACTGATTTCAGCTGGGTGCACTCCTGAGGGGGAGTCACAGAGGTAAAAGCTGACACGTGCTCTTTGAGGTCTGTGGAATTTTTCTCATGGGCAGGTGTGCTGGAAATGCAATTTCTCCCCTTCCATAGTAACTACTTCTTCTCTCACAGCAACCACAGGTTCCACCCATCTAGAAATAACCATGGGGCTCCAGGGATGCCCAACCTGATGCCACACAGTGTACCAAACCTGATTTTAAACATCACTTGTTTGCTCGCTGAGGTTATGAGTTGTCCCCAAACAATTTTCCTTCCTGAAAGCCATTCTGTTCTCTTTGCTGTGAACACCTGGACCCTCCCTTTCCACCCTGGCACCAAAGTCCCACACAGTTTAAAGGGCTGCAATGACAAGTCTCAAAATACCTGGGTGTCACCATCGATGCTGGCAACCCCGTGCTGCTGACGGACCCTCCACCTTGTGCTTCAAGGAGCTGTGACAGAAAAAACTTGCTTTTAGTAGAGATGCTTCTATTTGACCATTTAGCATCGCTAAACTGGGATTTGTGAGTTTAACAAACTCGGCATTAACCACACTGCTGGCTATTGAGCAAAGATACTGCAATTATTGCTTACTTTCGGCAGCTGCCTGCAAGAGAGTTGAGAAATAAGTTTTTTATGTTACTATGTCAAGAGGCACAAACCACTTAATCACTTGTGTCATTGAGTTCGACTAACGATAGCAATAAAAAAGTATCAGCTACTGTTAATCAGTGCAGCTTCATGAGGATATCGTATTTGAAAACCCACACCAACCTGTTCTAAAGAAATAGCTTCAAATTTTCCTTATTTGTTTGCCACAGTGTAATTTTAAATTTTTTTTGGTAATAGGAGTCCTGGGCCAGATAGTTGTCTCACCAGCATACAGCTTAAACAAATGAGATGTCACAGATGGAAAACTGATGGAAAAGAAGATTTGAACAATTATAGAAGACAGATAAGCCATTAGCTTCTCCCAGGATCTAATGATATGCTCTGCAGGATCATTCGGGCTACAGCCATAATTAAAGCTGGTCCTGAGTCATTCTGTTGTAGCACAAAACATTAACAAAAGGGAAAAGAAAAATCTTTGGCAGCCTCTGTGCAAGGGAGAAATAGTATGAGACTAATGTCTGACAGAGGCTAGGGCTGAAACATACTTGAAATATAGGGCTATGAGAGAGAATTGGCATTTTATTACTATTTTATTTAATAGGCTGCCGTTTGGAGGCATAATCACATCTGGATAAAGACCTGAACATGCTTTTCCACGCTGTGTCACCTGTGGGAAGGACATTATTCAGTTATGCTGAATGTGTTATATTATTCTATTAATCCCATGTTTAAATTACTCAGCTATTTAAACCACACTATCTCTTTTTTAGTCCTCCTCCTGATGAAGACACTGGCAACTGTATTTGCACATTGGTTTTTGTTTTCCGGTGAAAAAACACTATTTTGCGATAAATTAAGTGCAGACCCCAATCCACATGGCCAGTTTGTTCAACCCATCTGAAAAGCTCCTTGCGAGGTAAGAAAGTCAGCTAGCCCAGTGCTGCCAGGAGGAGACCATTGAGACTGTTAATTGCAATGCTGAACCACTTCAAAATTACACACGCAATTGCTTTTAAATGTTCCCATTTGGAAAGAATAAGCATACATGCAAAGGCTCATTCCTCGCCAAGCGGAGCCGTCCATCCTCATGGAAGAAGGTGGCCTCCTTTTTGCCTACCCCCAATATTTTCAAGAAACAACCCAGCTTCTACTGGTAGACAACTACACATACACTTAATAGAGCTGGTCCCTGGTTTTGTCCAAGTTTGACCAGAATTTTGCTTTTCCGATTTTCTATGTTTGGCCCAAAATTTCACTATAAGTTGTCTTCCCACTGGCTTTACCGCTGCGAGGCACCTTCTTCACATACAGTACTATGGAAATACTACTGCGGTGGCCAGAGCTAAGAAAAACATTTACTTTTATAGCATTTTTTTCTGTTTCACACAAAAAAAATATTTAACTTATCAATGGCATCGTTAACATGTAAAAAGCTGGATAAATAAACCTAATTGAGGCTGAATGTATTCTGTAGCCTAGTGTACTCCTGAGGGACTTTCTGTTATCTTTGAAGTGACCGGAGGGAGTGTGCGGAAAAAACCCAAATGCTAAATGTGTAGAATTGATGGAATGATCCCTGCTCCAAGATAGACTTTTTGAGTGTTAACTACTATTTTTTAAATGCTTTGGTGAAAATATATTATATATTTAGTTTTATTCCATTTGAAAGTCTGGTAAGTCTTTTTCAGAAAGCAAATTATTGTTTCTGCCTCACAGCTCCAATTTATTATCCAAAGTAATAACCTTGGCAAAAATGTCTATTATTTCAGCTCTTGAATAAGGACTCAGTTCACATGTCTAATGTCCTGTTTAAGAGAATTAGCAGAAACTCATCTCAATGCGGTTTCAAAAGAGGAAACTAAGCAGACAGCCTTGTTAATTTAGCATATAGACTTGGAATAAAGTACAACATCCATCATCTCTCAAAATTCAATTAAAAATTGGTCTTGTGTCTAAGGAGAAGCAGCCAATTTTCTTCTGGAAGCAGAGTCTTGGAAGATCACTAAAACCCTTAATGGTTCTTTCATTGTGGGAGCCAATAGGAAAGAAAAAACAGTTTGGGAGTTCAAATTATCCCTTACACTAAATGCTAGAACATGTGTAATCTTCAGGTCGGGCCCGTCGCTGTTGATACCATGCTTCCTGTCACCACGGACACACGGGGAATTCCAGCTGCGCTTGTCCCCTGGTCCTTAAAATCTTCCCGTGTGCGGCTGTACGCTGCGGCAGCCCTGAACAGGCTTTTGCATTCAGGGTGAAATACCCTTCCTTACCATATGTCGTGTATAGTTCTTATTCTCCCTCAGTAGGTTTCTATGTGTGATAAAAAGATGCTTGCAAACACACACTGAGATTTAATATCTGGGGAAAGGGAAGCCTGAAAATATGTTAACAAGATTTTCAGCATTAAACACAATTTTGTTTCAGATTTCAGCTGTTAAACATCTTAATTTGTTTTGCTTTTTACTCCAGTAACATAATGCTAATACACTCTGACAGCTTGTGACTCCACGCCGAGGAGGTTTCGCAAACCAATCTCTTTACTTGAAATTTGATTTACAAAGTGCCTCAGTCCTTTAGCTGGGCGGCAGCAGTCACCATCACAACACTTGTCATGGCTCAATGTAGGAGCACAATCTGGGCAGTTTTTCCTTGTTTGTTTATTTTCTTCTAGTGGAGGACTCACTGAGATGGAAGAATGCTTTTAACCATTTCATGTCCTCATCCGTCAGTAAACTCAGTCCAGAAAACACTGTCATGCAATGCCTGCCACACCCCAAAGGAAATAGTGGATTTTTTGTTTTGCAACACGCATTAAACTCTCGGTGCAGAACACAGATAGCACCTGTGCAGTTTATTTTTACAATATTTGTTTTGGATGAGTTGGTCTAACAGTTAATGCAGAAATCTTTTGGACTCCATGTTCTCCTTCCAGTCCAATCTAGCTTTGGGCTTCTTCTCACCACCAGTAAGGTCAGGCTGCTTTCTGGGTGCTCATCCTACATACAGCTGCAGGTCACTGCTGAGCCAGCAGGACCATTTGTTCAGCTATAAGTTAGCCCCTACCTGGCCTATCGTTTTCCTTGGAAATCAGGTTTTTGTCACGTGAGGAGTACATATCATGGCGCTTCATATCATGAAGCCTTACAGAATGGGCATGAAAAATAATAGAAGACCACAAACATCTGCCCCTAGCCCGCTGGCTGCTCTTGGCAGGGGCAGGTATCACGTCCCAGCATCCCGACAGGCAGGTTATGTAGCATAACCACCTCCAAAGGATAAGCACCATGAGGACCATTTGTTTGAGTAATTGTATAATGAACTGGAGAAGCTGATGTGGCACCAAAACTTGGTGAAAACCCTTTTATTCACCTCTCCTCCCAGTAAATAGATCTTTAGATTTTTTTTACATTTATTTTACTAAGATAAAATGTCTGTTATTCTGCAGGCAGAAGATACAACTGCTGCTGCGGGAACAGCAGTGCAAAGGTTTCCAGCTGTCCTCTCCATAGATGAGACATGGGAAGCTGAGCTAACATCACCTTGCTAAGAAGTCCAGCCCATAGAGAAAACTGGAGAAATAAAGCACATGTGTCTGCCTCGCTGTGGCAGGCATCACTTATTAAAATATTCTGTTTACGGGTTTTAAATCTCTTTTCTTCCTGAAAGGGAACACCTTTTGCCATGTTTTCCTCTCAAAAGGCCGCTTAACCAGGAGGATTCAGCTTGCCTTGCTCAGCTCCGAGCACGGGAAATGGTCCGCTAAGTCTACGGGTCTGGAGGCTAAATAACTGTGGTCTGCACGGAGATGCTGGGGCTGGCTTCAGCCCAGCCGCCCGCTCCTGGCAGCCTGGCTGAGGCAGTGCAAAGCGCCCGGCCGCTTCGTGTGCCGCCTTTCTAGACAGGCTGACTCCACTCCCGATGACAGGCTTCTCGCTCGGGTGACTTTTACTGCAGTACCCAGATAGCCCGGTCCTTCTGAGCAGTCACTTTGCTACAGTCACAGTGACTACAGTGACCGTTAAATGCTTGCTTGGTTTTGGTTTTGGTTTGGGGGCTTTTTGTAGGTTTTCTTTTTTAATTCTATTTTTTTGTTATCTATACTGAGTTTCTAGTATCTTTATTGCCAGGCTGTAATCTAAATTAAATTCACTACTGAAGATATTCTTTTTCTGGACAAACAAGTTTCTGTGTCCCATTTAACCCTTTGGAAAGAGATAAAATAATATTTTTCTGCCTCAGAGATGTGATGTTTTTAAATCTTATTCAACTGATGATTGCAAAGTGCTTTACTCTTTTCTTGCGATGATGGGCTCTGTCATTGTGTGTAGCACCCCACAGACTCCAGTCACCCTTTTCTGTTTTAGCTACTTGAAGTATAGTTGAAAACCTGAAAAACCAAGTCTAGTTACCTACGCTTTCACACAAGGCCAGTGGCTCTGGGTGCCTGACGAAGCCTGCAAAGACACCTGATTAGCCAGGGCTGTGCAATCAGGTATCCTTGAAAATCCAGCAGGTTCCAAGTCCCTGGTGCTGGGTGCTCAGGTATTGTGCTATTCAAAATGATTCAAAGTCTCATCCAATTTTTTTTGTATTACTGCAATACAAAGGAAGTAACGGATATTTGTATTCAAGCTGCAGCTCAGTACTGCCAGAAGAGAGCCATCTTGCCTTAAAACTGTAAACAAATAAAATGATATTGTAGAATTTATTTCCTTTCCATGATGAAAAGTACCATGGCAGCCTGTGGAGAAATATGTCTTCTTACATTTGCCTGGCTACCCACAACGATTTAATAAAGATTCTCAGTGCAGCAAGCACACTGCTTTGCCGCGCTTGGGCTGCTTCAACCAGCGTACTCTTTCCCTGTTTCTGCAGGAGTCCCCACGGCAGCAGTGTCTGCCCTGTTTGCACCCACCTTTCCAAAGCCCACCGGGCAGCGACAATCTTTACTTACAGCCCTTCTTTTTAACTGCAAACGTGGCTCCTGGTGAGCTGGGATGTGCCACGGGAGCACAGCTGGGCTTTATTCGTGTGCAGGACAAGGCCGAGAAACAGGCGATGGCCTAAGTTGAGAGCAAGAGGGGAGAAGTGCTGCAGCTCCACCACTTACCCTCCCAGAGCTTGCTCCTTGCTGAAAGCATTTTTCCATCGTAGGCATGCAGTTCCTCGACGTTATTTATCACAACTCTTCTTCTTCTGATGATTTATTCACCTTCTTCATTTTACCTTGCCTGTAGCTGGTAGGAGCTAAAGTTGATTACTTCTTACGTCAAAGCTTACTGAGTGCAGTATAAGCCATCAGCTCCTGGGTGAAAAACACGTGAGGGTTGCTGTTCAGGTACAGAGGATGCTTGAAAAGCCTTGAAGCAGTGAAGAGAAATGCACTCGTGTTTAATTGTATTCACGCTGTAAGCAGATTTTAACCATTCAAGATGAAGAGAGATATTGAGAAAGCCAAGTACTGAGTGACAGTATTCCATCATAAGCTCTTTATCTGCATCTATACCTGGTTCAATTATTTTGTCTACTTAACATGCAGCCCCATGTGAAAAAATACATCTTTGGAGTCATTGTACTGCCTACATAAATTTGAATAGTATATAAAGAAATGGAATAGCTGTGAATGTCACTGTACATAGTCACCCAGGCTTTTTTCTGAGATGTAAACCCAACTAAATGGAAGACATACAGCCTGTGCAAGTCAAAATCTTTCTTCTTCCCCTTCACCTCACACACCAAAGCGAATCACTGTGAAGGAAGTGCAACTGCTTGAGCTCCTCTGTCTTCACTTTACCCAAAAGTTTCTCTTAAGTCCATCATCTGCACAAGTGATTTAATGAGGTAAGCCTTGCAAATGAAACTACAAGCACCATCCTCTTCTGTATAAAACACAGCGCAGCGAAGCCATCAGTTAGCTGTGACAATTTTGATTCACTTAAGGAAAGCCTCCGCGCTGTTACCACTAGGGGAAAAGCCTGACCCCAGTATCACAGGACCAATATTGTGGTAGATGGGCTTTACCACCACAGGCAAAAAAAGTCAGCTGTTACGATTACCAAACCACATGCACTGGACTGTATCATCCAGTCAACTGAAATATTCTCTTACACTGCTCAGAGAAAAAAAACAACTTAAAATTGACTATTTGCTAAGCACAGAAGGATATCAAAATGCTAATTAAGAGTTCCAGGAGAAATAGAAGAAGAAATCTACCAGCAAATGTTTGCAAGAAATAAAGACCTCTATCCCTCTAAAAAGATTTGAGAAATGCAGCTGCCTTCTGCAAGGTGAATAGAGGAGGTTGTGCAGCAAAACCTTCCCATGTATTTTCACATCGCTGTGGGCAAAAGCACATTAGTCACTACCTTTAAAATAGATAATGGCTTTTCAACTGTTGTGTGCCTGTGTGTATCTGTAACAAATGCTCTGAGAGATAACAGCTTTGGCTGAGGCAAACGGATGAGAGTTGGGACCAGCTGATTTGCCTCCAC
>KZ505756.1:919860-939179 GCA_002844005.1 Limosa lapponica baueri | reverse complement strand
ACCTCCAAAATTTCAATTCATGAAACAGTTCAGAAAGCTTAGTTTCACCCTCTGGTTTTTGATGATCTGAGTGTTTGTTATCGTCATGTGTCAATCAGGAAAAGCTTTAAATTAAGACTTGAATAGTAGCACAAAGTTTAACACAGAAAGCCCATGCTGAAATCTAGTCTACTTCAATAAAGTTTGTAATTAGACCTAAAAAATCCTTACATTCAAGATCATTTGGAAAAATAACCACTTTGTGTTTCCCATGACAATGTTTAGAAGTGGTCCCAGGAATGTGCCTCTGGAGGTGACACCTCCAGCCTGAGTGATAGGGACTCACTGAGAAATAGGATTATTAGTGCAATGCTTCCCCCTTGAACTTACCTAAGCACTTTCAGAGTTTTATGAACCACCCTTAAGGCACCTGAAGAGCACTTGGCTACAGAGAAGAGGGGCTGTCGATTGCAGGCACCTGAGTCCAGGTCTCTGGAACAGCAGTTCTGACCTTAATACAGAAGTTATTTCAGAAGCAGCTCATTTGTCCGGTACATCCTATTCATTTTCTGAGCTAGAAAAGATTTGATGACCCTATTTCTGAGACCTTTCTGATATGTTTGCAACCTTTTTATCCCCATTAGCACCTGAGAGGGGTCCTTCAAAGTATATATTCCATAAAGGTTCATTTTCATATATGAATAAGTCTTTTAAGTGACTGAGGATGCTTTGAGACACAGCAATTTTAAGTATCATACCATGCTGGGGCATGACTTCCCATCCTTGGGTGCCAGGTACAGGCACGTGATTTTATTCTGTTGCGAAAGTCTTCTCCCAAGACGTATTTTAGTACTCTCTCAGCTAGGATTGAATACAGGAAATTTTCTCATTTTCTGCAGAAAACTTTGATCTTCATGGTTTATGCTGCTGAACGTGTACAGGAATAGCATGACTGGCTAATATCTGTAGCATTGGTGATTTTGTTTCCGGGAATACAGACTTAATGATCACCCTGTTATCCAGTAATGCATATTTGTGAATGCCCTGAAAACACAGTTTGGGTATTTTTGTGATGATTTTTGCAAGCTCTTTCAACTGCAGTGAGACTACTGGAACCAGGAGGTATACAAACATCAGAAGTAGGTAACTATATTTAGGGTCATGCAAAAGTCTCTAGGAGAGTCTCAAAGTCTGAGTATCCTGTGGCAAGCAACAGGGCTTCCCACAGGGCATCACACGCTTGAGGTACAATAGTGCCAGAGATCCTCTTCATCCTTCCAGAAGAAATGTGTCAGGTGCCAGCTGTATTGTATGGAAAATACGTTTTTGTGAGCTCCTGCAAACCAGAGACTAGAAAAAAGATCACTTTGAAGAACTACATCATGTGTTACAGAATAAGCACAATTTTCTATCAGACGTTGGAGCTTACCTTTTTGGAAGAAAAGGTTTGACCCAACCGTCTGAGATATTTTCTGTCCCACAAACCCTAACACTCTGCTCTGACGCTCAATATGGGAAGCTACCAGGTGATTTCCAGCGACGTGGATGGCATGTCTCTGTTCCTGTGCTTGTCATAGGGCTAATCTGTTGTCTAAAATCAGAGGTGACAGACAAAAGGAATTTTTAAAACTCTGTTTTCTTCTTTATGTTTGATAAATCCTGTCATTTCAAGGAAACATTTGAATTTCTGCTAGTTTTGGTTTAGTTTCTAGACCCACGTGACTGGCTTCTGCACATTTTAAGCAGCAGGTTACCTGCTTCGAAAAAAAAGCATCTGTGAACTGTGGATGTGGAATCAGCTAAGAGAATTTGCAGTGCATCATGTGTAGTGAAGCAGATGGACTCTATGGATGAGTTAACAGTGACTCATGAGATGGTCTTAAATAATGGATTTTTTTCCCCCCTAAATGGCTTAAAATCCCATATGCTCTGGGGAGGAGAGCTCCAATAGCTACTCTTGCAGAGCATGGGGTATTCAATAAAGTCTAGGGAGCAGAAGCTACAGCCTTGCAGAAGGGTAAGCATCCCTCTTGCATGTTTAACTTACGCTACATTTTATAACAAAGAGGAGCAAGGAAAGGGAAACCCCACCCCTCCCACATCCCAACTCCACACCGTACCGTGAGAAGACTCACAGCCCACCCTGTATGTTTTATCTCTGGTTTGGGCAGCCAAGTAGTGGTTATCTGCTCGCTTCCAGTGTCCACAGCCCCTTCTGATTTTCACCGCAGACATGTCTCTGAAAATGAGCACTTTGCCATTTTGTTCCCCAGTTACCCAATCTTTTCTCAGGAGAGCAGGGACAAGGGGGAAGAAAAGTGGGGTGAGTCCCCTCTCCGCAAAGTTTATTGAGTGAACACTTAACCAGCTTCCCATTATCGGGAAGGAGATCCATCTGAGACCAAATCTTTGCTAAATTGGGCAGCAAGAACTGTACCTAAAGCTAATTTTCTAAACAAAGTGGTAGCTGCCTGCTTTTAACTATCCCCCAGAAGAGTTGTCTAGAGAAGGATCAATACTCATGAGATGAGCAAGCTACTGCTGTTTATTACCTGTGCCTAGAGCCTCCATCAGCTACCAGCGCCTGGCTGTGCTCAGCGATGTCTCTGCACCAAAATACTTGCTAAAGAGAAAAAACAAAGAGCAAAACAAAGGGGGGTGGCTGGACCCCAGAGCACAGGCACAGAGGAGGAAACAGAGCCCTCGTCCCACCTGGCTGCAATGGGGGAAAGTGGAAGGACGGAGGCATCGCACCTGGACAGGGTGGGGAGGAGGCACAGAGCTCTCCTGGGGGACCCGGCACAAGTGCCCCGTTACATGGGGTTTCCTCTGCCCCGATGCCTGAGCCTCAGCTGCCGCAGCCCTCTCCCCTCCCACAACACCCCCTATTTCTTCCATGTTCCCCCAGCCTCATCCCGCTGCTGGGCAAGCCATCGTCCTCTCCAGGGGCACGCCGAGGCCCCATTAGCAGGGTGGTCTCCCTCAGGGACCACCTGGCAGCCTTTGGTGCTGGTGACGGGAGCAGGTGATACGACTCCCCTTTTATAAGGTCTGTGGAATTATTTTGGCATTAAATCAGTGCTGGTGGAGCACACCCCCCATCAATGCCCCTTTAGCATCATGCATAGTTGTGATCGGGTCAGAGCTGCCAGGTCACATGCAGCAGAAAATAAATTAAAAAAAAAATCATACCAGGATTGCCACCTGGTGTGATTTGTCTCATAAGATCCACAGTAACCAAAACCATGCTTGTCTGGGAGCCCAGCAGCCTTGGTGCAATGCTGCTGAAGCAGAAGTAGCTGCCTGCCTGCCTCCAAACCCAGCCTCAGAGCAGCCTCCAGCGGCAGCCAGCTGTTCCCGCAGGGGCACCCACGTGCGCCACCTGGCACCCCGGCGTACCTCTGCCACCACACAGCAACGCTGGCCCCCTGTCCGGAGACGGACACGCAGCAATAATGTCAAACCACCACATTTTCCATTAAGGCACTGGGATAAAAATCTGCTTTCAAAAAATTAAATTGTCAGTACTTCCCCATGACTCATCTAACAGCCGAGATGCGCTTCTGGCACAAAACCAAACCCGTCATCCATTGAAGACCAATTAAAAGGAAGAAAAAGAAGCAGTTATTAGTTTAAAATTTTGTGTGAACTTTCTGCTGGTAACTGGTGAAGTCACACACTCCTTGAGTTTCAAGAATCAGTGATACTGCAGCACACGCGTAACTATGCACAAACTCAATTTCCTTGCTACGTAGAAACGGAATTAACCAAACACATATTTAGCTTTGCAGTACATAAAGTGCTTTATTGAGTCAAAGTCTGAACCACCGTCCAACAACATCAATGAAAGGTCTTCTGAGGACTTTGGGTTCGACTCACAGAAAGCCAACTCCACCAGGTGAATACCGCCTACCACGACAGCCACATGTGCTCTTGGAAATACTCGGCTACAGCTCACAGTAGCAATCCACAGGGTATTGTCCCATCCCAGGTATGTCTTTTTTAGTGTCTCCTCTCACATACTAAGTTTTGTGGAATATAGGTTGGTTCAGCCTACCCCAATCAAGCAGAGGCTTTTACACATGGATGTACACACTCTGCAATTCAGTTTCACAGACACATAACATGCAATAGAAGTTAGTTATAATAAGTAAAATCAACACCACCAAAGGTAATCAACATTTTATTTATAAACATACATTTACTATAAAAGCTGATGCATTTTAGACAAGTTTTCCTAATTTCCAGAGGCATTTTAGAATAAATAAAAGGAAGGACAGATTAGCATAATTGGTATTCAACATTAGCCCCAGCTAGGACAGCAATACTTGTCCTTGAATGGACATGCAGATAAGGATGGTCCCCTTCTGGTTCACCAACCTTTAGGACATTCACCGAGAACTACAGTTGTATTGCATCAATAACACTACTTAGCAAGAGTAAGGAAAAAATACACCAGGGAAAATGGGGTTGTGAAATACAGATGGGTTATGACACCTGTTCAGGTTCTCTGAAGTATTAAGAGGCTAAATAAATTCTGAAACATCTAAAACCCTTTACATACATTGTACTTGCTTAGCAATAATAAATCGGTCTTTTGCAACAAATACATTTACATTGTAGTTCAATTGTAGTAAAGTGTTATTTTTTTCTGTGCCCAAAGTTCCTGATAAGAAACATATCATATTTATATGTTTAAACTGAAAAAAAAAACCAAAAAACACATGGGGGGCAAATCTGAGCCTGAATGAATTTGCCATGTAAAATTTCCCCAAAGGAAATATAAAATCAAACATAAGTAGTTGGCAAGTACAATTTAGAAAACTGTTGAAAATTAGTCTGTGCTGGTGAATAGATGTTCATGAGGGGGGAAAAAAACCATTGTCTGAGAAAGCCGCTTCGTTTTGCTGTACATACAATCAAACTTCACTAAAGCATGCATATATGAAACTAATTGATAAGACACTGGGATCAACTTTAAGCAGCTTCAGAGACCCAGTGGTGTGTCTGCAGTGCGGTGCATGCCCCCACCCCACCCCTGCCCATGCATTTTAGTCCCAGCCATGCTCCTAAGCCCTTTGGGCACCTACCCCTACGCCAATGAGAAGCAGATCTAACCTCTGTGACAAACAACCCTTCTACACACTTGGGGACCGATTTGCACACCTAAATTCTACCACACGGGTGAAGCGGTGTTAGTGACTCATACCAAATAGACGCACAAGCATGCAAGGTTTTGTTTAAAAATCAGGCCCAGACATCATATATTCACATATCACATGGAATTATACAGATGTACAAAGTCGGTTATAAAATCTGCTTCTTGAATTTCCATGTTACGCATTATTTGCGGGAGAATGTTATGATGACCACGTGCAAAGTGTCAGCATCCTGGTTATCAAAACCCTTTAACAGTAAGTCATGCAGATGGTTAATCAAAATATTGGACATCACTGTTTTATTTCCAAAACATATTTGTGATTTTTGATTTTTATTTTTTTTTAAAAAATATTTCCCAGGTGAAGTCCATGAAGGACCTCAGCTTTTTGGATTTATTGCATCCATAAGTCATCGGTCGACTGTGTGCAAGAGCTTTGCATTTTCTAAGGCACAATTTTAAGGAAGTAACATGTAACTTTCCAGCAGATAGTCACAATGTCCTCCAGTGACAACATCGTACGTGGGTTTTCAACGACACGCAGTTCTGCATGGGTATGCAACGCACACGCAAACAACTGTCTAGTGTTTAAATAAATAGTTGCTAGCTATAGAACAGCTCAAAATTATTGCTTCCCTAATAACCACTTCATTCCCATTTATCAACACATCAAAAGACAACGGATGTGTACATAGATTAAATAAACCTCTATCAATTTAGTTTTATCATGGTTTTAAGGCAGAATTAAGGAGATTTTTTTTTTCCCTCCATTTTAAGTTGCATCGTGAACTGCTAAAATGGGATGTTTCCAATAACTGTTTACCAAACAGTGCTAGGATATTTTACACTTGTAACACATTCCTTAACCTTGCCTGTGCATTGCAGATAAAAGTGACACGGCTCCAACTGAGCTGCTGGATCACCTCAGTAAGGAGCACGTGCTTAATCAAAAAGCACAAAGGAAAACTGGCCCAAACACAGGCAAGTTAAAGTTTTGTTTTGCCTTCCGCTGCCAGCCTCCTCCCTGCCCACCTTCCGCGCTCCCGGGCTTTCTTGGCTTTTCTGGGGTGGGTGCCTGGAGGAACGCAGGTTCAAGGCTGTTTAACTCCCTGCTTTGGAGGGGCATCCAAACCACACGTGTTTCTCCGCATGAGATTTCAACCAACCGCAATGTTCGCAAGTGAAGGAGCAGATCTCAAACCAAATCTCCCCGTCAAGTGGGAGAGTTACACGCCAAAGAGAAAAGCTTCACCCTTTGCACCAAACCGCAGCTCCGAGACTCACAATTCGGCTGTGTCCGCCCCCTCGGCCGCCTCTCCCCCACCTCAGCTTTCAGCGAGTTCAGTAACAACACGGGCTGCTGAACTTAGGAAGAAGGATTGCTCCTAATGGGAATCTTGCCATCGTTAACGGTATGCAGTCTTTAGGTTTAATGAAGAGATCTTTATTTGAGAGAATATTAAGCTATAGTCATGAACATTACTTGAGGTACACAAACAAAAAAATCCTATTGCTAAGGGTGCAATAATTTATTTGTATAACTCCTACCCTCCACTGAAGGTAATATAAACACAAAATGCTTCAGAATTACAGGATGTATTATCAAACTAGTCTCTGTATAAAAAAAGTTATAGCTTCAGTTATAACAGAGAAGTCGTGCTGTGATGTTTAGTTTTTCAAATGCACTGATTAGGTACTATCTTAAAATTACTTCTCAGCTCAAGTTGGCATATTCTATAAAGGTTCTGTAAACTTAAACATTTTAATTCCTAGAAATATTAAAACAAAACAGCTTTATTGCATGTTTATTTTCTTATTACTTTTAAAAGAATAAGGTAACATTGGAAATCATAAGCATACCTGAAAGGTGGGATTTTTTTTAATAGTACTTAGGCTTTGCCTTCCCAAACATGGTCATACATATTTTGCAAATTTCTTAAGAAAGGGAAAAACCAACATATTGCATTTTAAAGGAGCAGGTGCAGCGTTTTTATGAGTTTTTCAAAATGAGATGTGAGCCATGATGTCCATGGATTGAAGCTTTTACAAGTGATTGTCTGGAGGCAGCCGATACATATGAGAAGAGAGTTCCTTCTTGAAAGTAATTAGGACTGAAAGTCATGTCACAATGTAGTTGGCTGTCCAGCAGCTGGGCAAAACAAAAACAAAACAAGTCATGAGCTGACAATTTTTAACAAATATACATAGGCTTTTTTTTTTTTTTTTAATGTGATCTCTAAAAATCAAAAACCCGTATCTGGAAATACGTATAATTTGTGCCCTGCTTCTCTTTCCTGCTGCAAAGCTGGGTCACTAACTGCAAAGAAACATTCAGCGTAACTCCAGCGGAAATATATGTCCCACGCCACACAGACAAATGCATTCTGCATGCACTTTTATTTAATTTTATTCCCAAAGTATTTGTGGGTATATTTACTTTCAGGCTGTGCAGTAGCCAAACAGGACTGGTAAGTCATCTTTAGCTGTGCCTGGTTTGGGTTACGTGGTAATACAGAGCCCTGGTGTTATTTGGCCATACAGGGAATCTCATGAATTTACTTCTTGCCTTGACTTCGACGCTCACAAACCTGTAAATATTCCTCGTGTTTGAC
The DNA here is from genome assembly GCA_002844005.1 of Limosa lapponica baueri. NCBI lineage: Eukaryota > Metazoa > Chordata > Aves > Charadriiformes > Scolopacidae > Limosa > Limosa lapponica. The sequence continues at coordinate 931,430 of KZ505756.1, read as the reverse complement.
ATTGAATACCGAGTTCCCTTTCTTGTAAGGTTTTGTTGTAGAGAAATAACCTACCTTTATTTGAAAAACAGAAATATTTTGGACCTTTGACCACTACATAATTTTTAATGCTTCTCTCTTAAAGTTTTTGATAATTTATTTTGAAACAGAATCTTCCACAATTCCAAATAAGCTTCTGGCCGCCAAAATATTTCATCAAGATGTCCATAAGCATCTCAAAACAAAAATGATTAATTCTGGGTTGGTCAGAGACCATCAGTTGTGTGCACGACTGCACAGGTTTTCAGATGTAGCCGCGGGGGCAGGAAGGCACGTGCTGTGCAATCAAGCAACTGATTTTATATTTAACATCAGACTTCCCAGAACTGAAAGGGAAAACACGAACATTGCATCCGTTTGTTCTTTGTTTCAGACATGGAGTCTGTCAATTTCTAGTTAAAAATGAGCAACTAATCGTGTTTGCAGTTCTATCAAAATCAGTTCCTTTAAAACTGCCATCAAGAGCCAGCGTAACTTTAATTCAACTAACTCGTATTTTGAGATTTTTTCATGAGGAGTGAACACAACAGGAAGAGGCAATTTGTATGAAAAAAAGGCAAACCCTTGCCATTATTATTCTTCGGGAACCATACATTCCCTCAAAAGCTATTCCCTCTTTCATGGACCTGGTTACCCTTGTGCTAGGGATGTACAAATGCAAAACCTTCCTGGGCAAAACACTGTACACAGCTCTGTACTGCATTTTCTAGGACCGCTGCTGTAGAAATGATAATGGAGGGTGTGATTTCTACAGCAAATAAGCTGAGAAATAGTTTATTAGAGCCTTCATCTATCCCTAAGGGACCTCACTTTTTATTGAAGGAAAAAGGATTAAGAAGAAAAGGAAAATATGACTTTTATCACCTTTCTCTCTTTTTTGTGTAAAGATGGATGAGTAAACGTGCATTTTAAGGGTCAGGACCTCATCCACATGAGAAAGGTTTATAGTATCAAGCCCAAAGGGGAAAAGCTATTTCTAAATGTGTCACGTTAAAAAAATAATAATAAAAAGTTGCTAACATTTCTTAGCAGAATTTAAAAAAAAAATCACCAAACAAATGGTTATACAATAGCACCCTCTAGCTCTGTTGATGGGGAAATATCTCTCTCCTGAAACGCCAGAGAAGAAATATCTGTTCTTCTGCTGGCAAAGGTAGGTAGGTATCTTTCCTGCTACTGGATTTCTACTGCCACTGCTTTTGAGAGAAAAGACAGGAAACAGTAAGTGAAAAGGACTGTAGGCAGTGAATACACTAAACAGGAACATGTAACAGGAAGGCAATGATTACTCCCGTGTTTTTTTCCTGCATCTTACTGTTTTCCACAAAGTAGAAGCCAGCGGGAGCGCTGCCCATCTCGTATCACCGGTGACATTGGGGTGCAGCTGAAATGCTCTAGCAAGTTGGTATAAGACACAGAAATCCAGGACTAGGAAGGGCATTCAACTGACCTGCTCTAAGGCAGTAAAATGCATTGAGTTTTTTCTGACATACAACTGTCTGGCTCATTCTTCAAAACGTGCAGCAAGCAACACTTTAGCACATGTCTGGGGATACAACCACAAGGATCCATCATGAGTTACAGAATATTCCTAATATTTTACATGACCATTTTGTCTATAAAGGGAGGCCTGGAGACATAAAAAATGGGAACTTCTCCAAACAAGGCCCAGGGTCCTAGACCTAGTAGAAGTATCTACAGTGTCCCACATGATGTGACAGATACAAGCCTCCAGGACATGCGTGTGCATGGTGTAGGAGTTTCTATTTATGCACAGAAACAGCCTTTAAGTCTAATACTGTTGAGCAGAGATCCTCTGGGCAAGACTTAATAGACTTGGAAATCTTTTTTTGAGGATATGAGGATGATTAAAATGTCATGGGGAGGTTCCCCTTCCTATGGAGAAGCCGTGCCTGAGTGGCAAAGCCAGGAGGAGACAAACCCATCAGTTAAAATCACAGCAACAGTCTTGTTAGAGTTCATTGTCCTTCGGACAGGATTTGGTACTTACTTCTGGATCGGATATAACAATCGTTGCAGTTAAGAAGACCATTTCTAATCCTGACATCTGTCCCACTTGCTGCGTCTCCCAGCTGTCCCTTGCAAATGCCACACTGTCAATTGAAGAACAGAGAAAGTAAGAGAGACCATGCTCTGTCACAGCTCTTCCCAAATTCTGACTTCTGTTTCAACAGTTCTTGGAATAGCTAGAAAAAAACGTCTCCCAGAACCCAGTCCATACTGCTACGGAGCACTGCAAATCAGTGAAAGGGTTTTTTAGAGCCAACAGTATTTAGGATTGGATTTCATCAGCAGCCTCCACTTAAACAGAAGTGAAGTCTAGTGATTTCAAGGGTTTAGCCTGGGTAAATATCTAAAAAAAAAAAAAAAGGATTCATGAATGTCTAATATCAATTGGGCCAGAGATAATGGAAATGGACGCTTTCTGAGTTCTCTAGAAAACACTATCTTGAGTCATTTGAAGACTAAAATGCTCAAGAATAGTCAAGAAGTAGTTCTGTTGAGAGCTCTGGTGAAAGCCAGAATACATCATCCATTCCACAGTCCAAGCTTTCCAACCATGGGTCAAGACCAAAGATGACTTTGGGACTGACCAGTTTTTTTGGACAAAAAATAAAAATCACAAGGTAACAAATGTCATATTTAAAAACAATGAGTAAAACAGGGAAATTATATGATGCTTCCCTCTGTAAGTGAGGAAGCTAAGTTTGCTTGCTAAATCACAGGTTTTAGTCCAATTACTGGGTCTGACAGCAAAATAATACATTAGCTGCATTTCTTCCACTTCTCTACAAACACACACACAAACAAACATGCATAACAAAAATGCAAATCTCTTGGTCCTCTCCTTTTCAATTTCACATCTACAGCCCTCAATATACTCTCTACCTTGCACTGTTCATGACTTGAGATTTTTCTTAATAAAGCAGGAGACATACCCTGAAGCACTGAATATGGAAATAAAGACCAAGTGTCTCAATAATCATGGCAGCTCCTTTTCCAAGAGGAAGCCCACAGGTGGAGCAAAGCTTCCTTCCGCTGACAGACCTAGGAGACAAACATGACTTTAAGAAAACAGAACAGCAACTGATGCTAAAACGTATACAAATGTTTGCACAAGTTTATGGTGAGGGACAGGATGGGAGGAAGGAGCATTGGGGGGGTTTCGCATAAATATGCATTGACCCTTCAGCCACATTGCTCAATCTGCCTCAGAGACAAGCAAGCAGAGGACTTAAAATACTTGAATGCACAGCAGCTCAGACCCATTTCCCTGGCATTCTGCCATGCTAGATCAAGAGAGATGCAAGCCTTTTCACAGAAGCCCGGATGGCAGGGAACCATGCCTGTGGATTACCCAGACCCAGTCAATGCCACAGCAATCAAAGCAGACATTCATATGAATTACCTAAACCAGATTCGCAGCCTGGAAAATTTTCAGTTTGTTTGCAAATGTGTTTGCTTACTGTAAGTCAGAAGGCAGGGGTGCTGCTCGTACACCCAAACAAGCTAGGAAAGTCACCAGTAGCAGGGTAACTGCAGTAGCTCAGAGCAGGCGCCAGGCACTTGCTAACTAATTGCAGTCCCTGCTGCTGCAGCTACGTGCCTGTTAGTGCTCCAACTCATTAGAGGAAAGCTGAAATCAGATCTCCATCTGCAATGCAAAAATACTTCAACTCTCTCCTTAAGCTTCAGTCCTGTCTAGACCTTTCCAGTAAATCAGCTGTTTGATGACAACCAGGTGAGGGATTGGCGTCCTATGAATAACTGGTACCCTTTCTCATACTGTTTTTAATGGCACTGCAGGTGTACACTTGTACATGTTTCATGCTCTTCCCTCCTGTCTGCCAGAACTGATGTTCGTCCAAGTGAGACGAACTGAGAACAAAAGGGATCCCTTGCCATGTGTCATGCATGTTTTTTTCAGCCAGGGCTGAAACCGGGAGAGAAATTTCAGGAGACTTCATAGGTTTCAAAAAGACGGTTCGATGACATTGTACACAGGTAAGCAAGTTTTCAATATCTTATGTTTTTGGTGCAACAACATAATAAGCCACCAAGAGAGATGGATCTGGACTGCACCATGATAAAAAAGGAAGTAAAAAAAAAGAGAGAGAAAAAAGAGACATAAGCAGAAGAAAGACTCATCATGAACAGAAAACTGTCCTTGCTTCCATCTAATCTCTGCCACTCCTGAGCCCATCATCCTTTATCCCACCATGTAAAGTGACAGCCCAGGCACATCGCTGTCTTTTCATGTTGCTTCATTCTCATTATTCCTTTCAGAATAACTTCCCTGGTTTCTTCTCCTCCCCTACAACTTTACGCCTTCTGCTCCCATCCCTCTGTGTTACTCTTGAGTCCATCTTCGTTTTCACTTCTCCACTATCAGAGTCATCATAAGGACAAGTTAAAGTGTTGAATCAAAGAATGAAGTGGTTTTTTAAGAGAAGTTTTCTAATGTTTTAATGGAACAATGGATTATATTCCATTGATTATTTCAAAAATTAAGATTTATTTCAGAAAAAGATCTTGGAAAAGGGTCTCAGATCAGGATACAGCTACTAAATAATATGAAGTAGCTATTAAGACTAGCTACACGTAGCCAGAAATGATCTGCAATCCCACCAAAACTGCAGCTAAAATTAGCAAAAACAGAAGAAATTTTTCACATAAAAAATTCCCAATAGTTTCATGCTAATGCAAATGGCATCAGAAGGAGGGCTTTGCTATCAAATATGAAGAAAAATGTTATTTAAATAGAACAAAAAGTTGCTCTGGCTTCTGTGTTGTATGACTTAACCCCATTTAATGAGCCAACTGGTTTTAACACACCCCAAATTAGCAGTGATTCTATCAGGCTACAGTTAACATTTATTTAGAGTTGGTACGTGTCTCATTGAAAGCTGCACAGCTCATTGCCTGAGAGAATAAAATCTCCAGGAGATTAGCATGAATGTAGGCAAATTAAAAAAAAAAAAAAGGCAAAAAAGCAAAATGTGTTTCAAGTTTGGAATTAAGGGAAGGTGTTTTTTTTAAATCAGTAAGTGTTGAAATGTCAGTGGGGGACAACATCTAGAACATACCTTGCTCCTGAGCACGTAACTTACTCACAATGAAGACTACATCCTTTGGCTTAAGTGCTCTGAACTCACACTTTACTGCCTACTTTGACTGGGGCTTATATTATCCCATTTCAATTTCAATAAAATTTCAATGATCAAGCAGAGTCCTACAGCTGCTTTCTGAACTGTGTTATTTTAAAACACAACAATACTGCTGAAGTAGGCAAGAAATACAGCAGAGGGAGCTACATGTTTATTACGTGGATGGTTATGAATTGCAATATTTAGAAGAATTAATAGTGCATCCACATAATATTAGTGTGATTTACACAGCAGCAGTTCACCAGCAAGATGCATTTGGTCTGCAAAATTCCTTATTGACCTTTTGTACCTGTTGGGTGACTGAACTGGAGCAGCAGGAGAGCAGGGAGACGATGGCCCGGATCGGAAGTTCTCATGATAGCCTGCCCTAAAATATAGGAAAGAAAATGCATTACTACGGCTGAAGAACAAGTGAAAACAGAGGTTTGTATGGAGAAATTCTAGCTGAAGGATTTCAGAATTCCCAGCTCTAAAGATTTGATCTAAATAAAGCAAGGTATAAATTTGCTGTCCACTGCCATTTTAACTCAATGAAAAATAGCACACGTTTTTGGTTTGGAGTCTTGATCTGCTTGCTATCGCTCAGTCGGATAACCCACAAGGTAATCAGCCACACGCAGGCTCCTACCCACCTATCAACCCAACGTAGCTCATGCCATGATGAAGCCAAGGCACAACACCTTGTAGTCCCCCAAGGGGGTGTGCTCAGAAGCACCCTGGTAGAGCTGCTGCGGGGTTGTTGATGGAGGGTCTGTGCCCTTCACTGAGTAAAAAGGAAGCTACCAACACTGAAAAGTGGTTTATTACCATTTCTATCCATTCTGCCCTGCAAGAATTTGTGAGAAAAACCATGCATGTTTGTTGTTATAAGAAATCATAGGATTGATTCAACTTCTCACTTTTCACAATTTAAAGACTAAATACCAACTTTCTCAAACATACAGGAGCAGTTTGTTACGAGGATTAGGTAATCAAACCTTAATCTACATTACTTTTGACTGGATACAAGCTTCATAGAAGTAACACATATTTTGCAGGGGACTGTGTTCATATATATGCTAATGAAAACAGATGTTCCTTTCTCATTACATAGGTAGACTTTTTGCAAATATTAGGTATCCCTTGTTTACTCAAAGAACTGGTGTTACTTTTTAGTAACACTCACTCAAAAACACAAGGCAAAGCATCGAAGAAAAAACCCTCACCAAATTCATAGCAGAAAGAAAATACTAATCTCTACGTATCTTCTTTTAAAAGCTATAATCCTTAAAGAACTAGAAAGTAGCAATCAACGCGTGTTTAGAGGCTGGGGAATGAAGCTCTCAGATACCACCTTCAAAGAGCCAGACTTCCCCTGACATTCCCGCTCTGATGTTTAGCCACTTGCTAGCTATAAATGTTCATCTTAGGGACTTGAAACAAAGGAAGCACATGAAGAGTTACACAGATGAGTGTTTAAAGAGCTAAGGAGAAAGACAACAGAGAATGGCAAGCAGGAGGTGTCCTCCCTTGTGAAACTAGTTACTGGGGAACCCGTAATGAAAAACAAAGCAGATAAGCATTAGCAGTCTTGGTGGTAAAGCCAGGAATCAAAGGTGTCTGCACACTGCAGGACTACCCATGAAACTTAATTGATAAAGAACGCTCAGTAGGAACATAAGGGAGAGCAGAATGAGCAGGACTTCTCAACCTCTGCAATAACTTTTATTTTATGTTCTCACCTCCTCATTTCTCCTGTGGAGTTTGGCTGTTGTCCCACACTCTGGCCCAGGAATGGTCTCTGCCGAATGTCCTCTGCACGATGTGGGGACTGCTTTGTCAGCAACTGCTGATTCCAGGAGACATCTATGACGGGAGGTGGGGAAATCTCAACACGTGGTAAAATGCTTTTGTCAGTACTTACAAACCAGCATAGCTTGTGGGCACACCATAAAGGAAACACAAAATGTACTGTTATTTAAAAATAAATTCTCAGAAACTCCACACCAAGTCAGAGACAGGCTCTCCTACACCAGAAGACCTCTATAGGACAATGTCCCCCCCTGCATTACCTCCACATACACATGACCTGCTCTGCTGCTGAATCTCAGTTTATGAAGGGGGAAAGGGAGAAGTCAAACAGCCATCCACAAGTAGCACTTAGGAAAATAAAAGTATTTCGGTCCTAAGGACTGAAGCACCAGAGAGACAGAAACTTCCCGTGGTGCCTGGGGATCCAAACTTCAAACCAGCAAGAGTTAAGAGGAAGGTGGTGTAGACACTGCTCTCTCTATGAGCCTACTGATAAATGGATTTCTTCCCTTGCAATTTCCTTCTGTGCTTCAGATGGTTGCACAAGGCTCAGTGATGGTCACAGCCTCCCAGCAATAGGCAATGACCTGTGTAAATGCCCAGGCAGCTGGCCATCCCATCCTTGAGACATAGTGTGCTGCCTGGATCCTTCCAGACAAATCCTGTGGCTCACAGGCTGGGCACAGCCTTACCCTGCTGTGTACCAACCACCTGGTTTAGAGGAGAAGAAAAACTTTACTGGGGCCTATGAAAGGCCCATTCCCTATTTTTGGTATCAAGACACAAAAAAAACCCCAAACCAACACACCTACTTCTGACTTAAGGACTAGCTTAAGGACTAGCTTAAGGACTTAAGGAAAGAGCAAGGACGTGATGCTTTAAGCGGCAAGAAAGGAGCTGTCAGAATATTTGTAGGGGGCCAAACTGATGAAGAGAACCTAGAATCAGGCTTTTGCCTGATTAGCAGAAGTTAAAAACTGTCAAACCTTTGAAGTTTGCTTAATCACTACTACAAATCCATAAGGATGGATTTCTGGGTAACATCTTCTGCTTTCTTTATTTGAGCAACCTGTATCAGAGCACTCACAACACAATAAAAAAAAAGCCTAAATTTAATAAACTAAATTTGCATTTCGAGCAAGTAATAACACTGAAATCTTTTCTATCCATAGCTGTTTCATTTTTCTCACCCTGAGTCAACGGCAGATTCAGCCTGGCAGGCGAGCTGCGCTCCATCACCTGGTGCTCCTGGTCACCTCCTTTCAAGATACCCATCTCTGGCTGTCCTGAGAACACTTTATTTCCACTGCCAATAAAAATAAGTCACATTGTATAAATAAAGCCAGGAAAAAAATCCACCTAGAATATAATGGCAAAATCAGACTTTTGAATGTCAGTCTGTTTTTTGCAACTAGATTTTCGTTACTGTGTCAGCAATGACAACACAATATACAGTCATGAATTAACAGGAGTCCAAACATGCCACGTCTTCCCGCTTCCCTCACACACTGCAACTCACATGCATGAAAGATCATCCCAGATTTATGGAAAATGGCTTATTTGCCAGAGAAACACCTTTTCTCAGTGTTCTCTACCCGGTGTTCAGCATCATCAGATGCTTCTCGTCTTTGTGAAAGCTGTTATTAGCAGCTGAGCAAAGACCAGGATCATCTGGCAACTCAGGGTCTGACACTTCCAAGATAGCCAGGCAATCTCACACAGATTCTGAGTGAGAACAGCTACTGCTCCTTTATTCCTCCAAATGGCTTGGGAAGCTTGTACACAAGACACAGTGCAGTGACATATAGAGATGTCTGAGCTACCTGAGCTTCAGCCTGGTTGATGTGACAGTTTCAGCAAAGCCATATGCCGCAAAGACAAGCCTTCTGATCTGCGAAACTAGCGCTGCACATTGCCATACATGCGTAAGCCTGCGGCAAGTGAATATTGATCGGGATATATTACACCTATCACCAGGCCACCAGATGCTGATGCCCCAGCATCAATCACGGGCAGACGCGACATCCCACAAGTCTACAGAACACAAAGCTCCACAGGGCTAAGAAATACTTAGGCTTGATCCATACCTCCTCTTTTCTTGCCAGAGTTCATTTTCCTTGCTTTTCGGAGGTGGCATACTGTCCTGCTCCCAGAGGAGCTTTTTCTGCCTTGTAACTTCTTTTTGTTTGCCTTCCTCTGGAGAGCTGTTTGAATCAGTTGTGTTCTAGAAGACAGCAGGGGAGGGAATAAGGAGCTCTCCTTGAATCAGCCCATGCATGAGAAAAGCACAGGCTGCCCCCCAGATGTAACACACACCTCATTATCATAAAGAACATCTCACATTATACACTGGAATCATTTGACCTTGGTAAGGCCAGCTTTGGATTTAACAAAGGCTTCAGCTAAAACAATCAAATAATTGTATTAAATTGAGCTGGAAACAAAAATGTGCAGGACTGACCAATTATGAGGTGGCATTCAGGATGACAAAATAAAACTACACTACATACTTTTTGGCAGGAATCCCTGAACGACTTTGAGAGTCTAGACCGTCTCCCACTGGACCTGGTAGGACTTTGTGAGGGACATCAGCTTGTTGTCTCTGCCTAGAGGCAGAGCATTACTCAGATGCTCTGGGCATTCTCACATGGCAACACCAGTACTACTTCCAAAAGGGTACTGGAGTGGGTCATATCTGCCTGGTGGAGCTTGAGTAAGCCATGGCATGATGAGATCCTTCACTTCTGGGTGCAGGCACTAACCTGAACGTGGCATAAGCAACTCCACCCAGGAAGTTGCTGCTACACAGCCATGTGGAAAATGGGCCATGGCTGATGCCCCTGCACAGGGATGAGTGATAAGAGAAGGAAGGAAGGGTGAGAGGAGAACCAGATGATACAGCACTCCTAAATCCTGGAGTTGAATGGAAAAAGGCAGATGACTTCTTGGGTGTGGGTGCCTCAGGCAGGAGAAAATTATGTCTGGGAATCCCACATTCATTCTACTGATCTCACCTGAGGTGTCATTCTGTGATCTCTGGCGAACACTTATTTAATTAGATGCTAGATGCATTTAATTAAACATTTTGTGTCGCATAAGTAAAAAAAAATAATCAGAGAGTGAACATTCCTCTGTTTGTTTTGCCGCTTTCTAGGATGGATGGTGGGAGAGAAAAGAAGAAAAAGTGGGGAGGCAGGATTCAGTCTCATCTCAGATATGCTTAAAGCACTGTCTTACACTTAAGATTTTGGATGCAGGAAATCACTTCAGACGCTGTTGGCTTTGAGAAGGTAGTGATAACAAACAGAAACAGGTGACTGCTTTTTCACCGCACCAGTTAAAGAAAAGAAGCAGCTGCGAAGTGAGAAAGTATCACCCTCTGCTCTAGTCCAAAATTGGATGGCAGCAGTTTGCTTGGGATTATACAAATCAGTTATAAAAATATACAAACTACAGCACTGTGAGATATCACCAATTATGGAAGGGATCCAGGGAATACTCTGTTCCCAGACTTTGTTAGCCTTTAGTGAAGAATTACACATTGCACTGAAGATGGCTTAATCTTTACTGCCTCACGGCTCCACGAAAACTCACCGCTGTCTTGTTTCCTTCAGTGGTAGAGGAAGAAGAGGAGAGGAGGTCAGCAGAGTTTGAAGAAACAATGAATGGAACTACAGTATCCTCAATTATCTTACGTTCCTAAAAAAAAAAGAGGATCAGTAGAGAGTGGGGTTTAAAAATACAGAATATCAACTATGAGCTTAAAAAGTAGAAGCATAAAGTTGGGCTACATGGCATATTTAGATGGCTAGGTAAGAAACTCGTTTTTTATTCTAGTAACACCTCAATTTTTAATCTGCCTCCAGGTTTTGCACTCCCTTTCCTTTCACCATTGCCATGAGAGATGGGATGTCCAAAACTGGAAAGAATATTCCAGTTGGTATGGCATCACTGTTTCTCACAACACCAGTCTATTAAATTTCATATAAAAAAATGGTACACGAGAAACTTACAGATCACAAATATGGCCCTCAAGCCCAGATGATAAGACATCAATTTTCGTAATGTACAACTAGTTAAATGGAAAACATGAATATTTTCCAATTTTTTTGCAACCATGACCCACATACAACAGAAGAAAACCACTATCTTTTCTATCATTAATATTCTACAACTACAAGCTTTGAACATTTCCTGTCAGATTTTTTTTTTTTAAAAAACAAGGCCAGTTTACAAAATATCTACATGATCAAGCCCAAGGCAAACAACAATTTCATCTGGAGTTCCACCAACTCTAGGCACCAAGTATACGCCAAAATGCACAAGACTCTGCCTCTGGAGGGAAGTCTGAGCGTGCCCAGACACAACCGTACTGACTCACCCTGACTTGCACAGCAATTAGACACCCCCACCTATGCGGAGCTTCTGAGGATACCTGTCTAAATATTTAAATATTTTTCCTCAGTGCCTATGGTAGTGTTTAAGAAAAACAATTCTCCTGAGAATTCAGCCTTGAGAAGGCTTTTCATTAATTAATCTGAGATTTTTTTC
>KZ505756.1:874332-914077 GCA_002844005.1 Limosa lapponica baueri | reverse complement strand
TTCCTTTGGAGGGGCAACTCTCTGATGACTGTAGGATTTGGCATAGAAACCATCCTCTAGGGTCATTCCCTGAACTCCTGATGTGACATTATATAGAGAAAAATATCAATTTGCACAATAAACATTTCCTTGTGAGATCTTTCTTCTTTTTTTGTCTTGTTTTCCACTCCCTCTCTTTCTTGCCTGTATGTACCTCCGGTGTAGCAGGGCGCTCTGCTTCCTTCTGCTGCTCTATTTCAGGTTTCTTCACATCTTTCTCGTTTGAAGCAGCTTCCTCTGAAGGGACAGGACTGGGGAGAAATTCTAATCTCTTCACAACAGGGCTGGCACAAGCTGCGGTTGACTTGAATTGCTTTTGATCTGAACCTAATCCACACATACAAGAAATAATGATGCAAGGTTAAGACTTTTTTCAAATAAAATGCAGACCTATTTCTTACAATCCAATTTCTGGATATACTGCGAGCCCATAAACTGCATGCTTTAAAAAAATAATATTCATTCTTCAGAACAGGCAAAATTAATATCTCAGAGAAGACAAGGATTTAAGGGTGAAATTCACCTGATAAAATGTAGATGTTTACACTTGACCTGGGCACCATGGGGACACCCTTCATGGTCAACGCAGACAGAGAGGCAATTCTTGGGGAAGAGTCACCCAAACTATTTCAGACGTTTCTCTTTGGCTGACATGAGCTGTAACATGCCTACATGTAACAACATGCTGATTGAGTTACAAGTCTCCGTACTGCCAATTCCTGAAGTCGTGTGATAAATTCTATCCTAAGATGCTACCCAGAGAAGTAGATATACCCCAGTTAACACAGTCTCACCACTAGCACTGGAGGGTATTCCAGCTTGCTGTTTCCACTAAACCACGTCAGTCAAGCATCAGAAAGCAAAGAAATTGTGCTAAGAGGAAGCTTTGGACTGGAATAACCTGGTTAGCATTCACTTTTTCAAAAAACCCAACAACTTTAAGCTGCTTTATGGGAGGAGGCCCAGGAGCACATGGGCCTACAGCTGAGGACTGTAACAGCTACACTACTGTCAGCTGGTACCACCATTGGAAGCAGAGCGGTTTCCAGCACCCCAGGCAGTACACAAGCACCCAGAAATCTCTCTAACTATCTAAAGCAGAATCTCAGCTTCAGATCCTGTAGAGATGCACCCCAAAGCTTGACTAAGAACCTGCACACAAGCAGAGACAAGAGCTGCTCCTGCTGCCTGGCCGATGCCCACCACTTTGGAGCACTTCCCACACCATTAGTGGCACAGGGGTCACAGCATGGAAGTATCTGGCTTGTACTGAACAGCAGAGGAAGCTGCTTATTCTACAAGAAGGTCACACAGTTTGGACTGCATCTATCCCTCCAAAGCAGACATAATGAAAATCCACATTCCTTTCTCATTTCAGCTTTTGCAATGTTATCTCAGTTTTTCTTGGCAGACAATATTGAACTTGGCTATCAATACTTGATATTTAGCATTTCCCACAGGTGTGGAGCCTGACACAAGGTGGCTTTGTGATTTGTAGACAAGTATCACCAGCTCGTCACTGCTGACTCTTGAGAGGAGAATTTGGTTGGTTCACCACAGGACTGCAGCTTCTACATTACCCGCCAGGTGCAATTCAAGGTTGTTAACCTCTGTGCTTTGGTATCTACAAGTCAATGTAGTAAAGTCTGCTGATGAGCCCTTGCTAACAGCCAATGTGCTTCAGAGTCTTGCAGCACATCTAGAAAAGGCCGGATATGCTTCTAATCTTGGGATAATGGTACCCAATTGATGTTTGGGGGCAAAGCTCAATCGTTTAAGTCACATTTATCCTCAACAAATAGAAGCATTATGCTTATATACCGATTATAGACAGAGATCTCATTTAAATACCTACTTCAAATCATACTTTTTACTTACTGGTATCAAGCTGAACTTGATAGATGCATTTTGAAAAGTGAACAACAAAAAAAGACCATGAATTTAGTATGACAGCAGGCAGTAAATAAAATGCCTACTCAAAGGCAATGTTTCAGAAACACCCTGTTGAGGAAGTAGCTTCAAATTTTACCAGTAAACTCCTTTCCCCAGGTCAGGAATCATGCATAAAGCCTTCAAAGCAGAAAATCAGGAGTGTGCACAATACTGTCCATTTAAAGCCCCTACAAAGTGCCCCTTCTTATTCTCCTTCCCCATTTCTTAATGTCTTAGCAGGGAAAAAGCTGATAAGCAGAAGCTATTACTGATGGATAGTTTCTGCCCTGATCGCTTTCTGCTTAGAGCACGCTGTGGCACCAGCTTTTCACACACACAAACGGCAGAGCAGACAACTCGCATCCCGAGCACTGAGCAGTCAGGTGTGCCATTTCAACCACAGAACTGACAGAACAGCCCAGGTTGGAAAGGACCTCGAAAAATCATTTGGTCCCTTCTTTCGTGGGAAAGGGAGTCTGGATAAGATTGTCTAGCACCCTGTTCAGTTGCACTTTGAAAACCTCCAGCCACGGGGACTCTACCACGTCCCTGGGGAGGCTGTTGCAGTGAATGCTTATTCTTACTGTAAAAAATTTCTTTCTTATGTAGAGACTTCTGACATCTTCTGCATTTTCTAATAAACCCTCTTGGTGCCGCTGCAGATGCACTTATGGGAGTCCTGCTGCAGGGTGGGCCAAAAACCCCAGCCCGGGGTGGGCAAGGGCAGGCTGAGGGCAGCAGCAACAACCCACCTGGGGACGGGGACGCTGGGTTTGCAGGTCCCACGCTTCCAGGGCTGGCCTCGACCTGCTGGTGGGTGGCTCTATCTGCTTCCACCGGGGAGGCCTGCAGAGAAGAACACAGCAGAAACACAGTGAGCACAGTGGAAATAAAAGTACGTGTTAATTCCTTGAGGCAGTACTTGCTGCTGCTTTGTGATGTGTTTGAACCAGACTGGTTTAGAGCTCAGCAGGGAGCTGGGGAGTATGTTTCGAGCAGTACGTGCCGCTCGGGTGTTGAATCACTGGGCTTTAATCTCCTTTTCAACCCGTTCATCAGCAGCCATTAATGTGGTTAGTTTGGAATAGCTCCTACAAGCTTTTAAAATTGTAGGATATCTTGGATTGTGTTAGCTGGAGATAAGCATACATTTCACCCCTAGTTTCCTCTTCCAGAATAACACAAAAACGTATGCATTAGTGAATACATAGCACATACCAGGGTTTGAAAAGTGGCAAAGTAATTAAATACTTCCTTTATTTCACGGTTGTCTAAACAATCTGTTATCTGAAGGGAAAAGCCAGAGTCAGTATTAAAGGTAATGAAATACTTGAAACACTATTATGAGAGGACTGAAAAAATATGGTGAGATTGTATCGAGCCAATAATCCAAATGCCTTTGAAAAGCCAGCTTCCTGACCCAGGACAAGGCTGTTGCAGAGCTAAAACCACACTGTCAAAACAAGGGTAGCACTTCAGCTGATCTATTTAGCAGCTTCCACCATACGTCTGCTTTCCCACTAGGCAAATCAAGAAAAATCTGCAGCAAACCAATCAGCCACTACACAGTGCTTCTCACGCATAAAAGATCTAGAAAATGGCACATTCAACAGAGGAAAAAAAAACAGACTACTTTTAGAAAAAGAAAAGTAGCATATTTCAGCAGCAGTCTACTGTAGACTCGCTTTCCTATCCACCTCCCACCCCTCCATCTTATTAACAGCTACAAGAGAGAAAATCTGATGAAACTTCCTCTTTTCTGGGGGCTGGATTCAGACACGGACCCTGTGTCCCATCCCTGCAGACCCACATGAGCCTACAGCCCCTCATCCGTCCATGCCCCATGAGGAGCAGACCTGGGCTCTCACAGCTTGGTCATCAGGGACGTCTGCTGGCAGTGCCAACAGGATGCCAACGCCTGTGGACACGCTTTGGCTCCAGAGAGCTTTGCTGTCGGCAGTGCTCAGGAATCCCAGCCTCTCCTCCTCTTTGGAGGAAGGCATGCTCCATAGAGGGGCAGGGAATGTGTCTGGGAAGATGCCCTGCGAGGAAATGGTGGGGACCGGTGTGGGGCTGTGGCCGGGGCAACGAGCCGGGCAAGCCCAGCGGTCAGTGAGCAGTGCCGGGAACAACAGAAGGAGCCTGCGGCTGCCAAGGGCTGTGCCGCCACCTCGCAGCAGGACAGGCGCCAGATCACAGCCACCAGCCTCTACAAGTGGCAGCGTGTCCTCTCTGGTGCCAGCTGGGGCTGGCTGCCCGCCGTCCCCCTCACCACCCGGCGCTTTCCACTGCACCCTCACCTCTGCCCACAAGGCATGGGGACACGTGCCCCCTCCGGCCTAAAAGCACTTGTCAAACTGGATGAGGCAGAGGGTGAAATACACACTCCAAAAAGGCAGCATGGGAATTCTGAGGACCTCCTCTCCACCATGTCCAGCCGTGAGGGCGCCTATACTGAGAGCACACAAGGCATGGAGCTCCCCCTCCATGTGTCATACGCTCCAAGGAGGGACGGTCACTGGAGACGAGGCACAGGCTAAAAAAATGCTCCACAAGACTGCAAATCCCGTGCCCCAGAGGTTTGCCCCTTGCCATTCCGTTGTTCTTTTCTCCCGCATGACCCACCTCTCCCTTCCCCACCCCATCTCGATGCCAGCCTGTGTGTCAGTGAGGGATTTCTCACGGAAAGCCCCAGCAGAAGACGACTGCAACTAAAGAAAACATCTCCTTCGGGCTCAGTTCTGGCTCCTGACACAACAGCAGCCAGGGGAGAAGATACCGGAAACCATTCCCAACCTTGCTCAATGCAGAAATAAGTTATTTTTTTCCTCCACGAGGACAGCCAGGCCAGCCTAACAGGCTGCCCAGACAGGCCATTTCCATCCTCAGAGGTTTTCAAGTCTCTTACCAACCCAGTCTGATCTCATGCATGATCCTGCTTTGACCAGAAGACTTAACTAGAGACCTACAACCCGAGTTATTGTGTCATTCTACAACCTACAAACCTCTGTTAAACCTAAACAAATGGCTGTTATCAAGAGCTCAGGGTTTGCCCTAAACAAGGTAGATTTTAACTGGAAAAGTAAGAGGCACCTACCCAACAATTCTACCCACTGCTCCAAAGCATAAGCCTTTCCAAAGAAATTGTTGCAAATTTCAATTATTAATGTTTATATTGTTATTATTTTTGGTAAATTAATAGAATCCACTCTCTGCTCTCAAAAAGCAACTGTCCAAACTGTAAAATAATTTAAAAAAAAAAAAGAAAAAAGAAATTCAGCTTTAATTTCAACCTCAGAGGCTTTAAAGCTATAAACAGTGATAAACTGGGGCAGATACAAAAGCGTAACCAGTGTTACATATGCCCAGGAAAGTCAAGTGCTGATGGCAGCTTGAGCTGGGGAAAGGGCACAGCCACACTGGCCTCTCGGAAGGTTTAAAAAGCTCAGTGACTGCACAGACATGATGCACTTTGGGTTTAGAGTTACCTCTGAGTTACCTCAGGAACCTAAACACAGTGCTGCGTCATGTAGCAAGTGCATAACTAAACCTACCCATAACCTATATCCAGGTGTTATTTATAGACGTTCTTTCAAAGGGGAGTAAAAAACCAGAAAGAGCTACTACTTGCTCCAGGAAAACTGAATTTTGCAATGGCAAGCTGCACAAATTCTGTTCCTGCTCACGAGACTTGACTCTTCCTCCTCCCTCTGCTGAGCAATTAAATGCTAGTGACATAAAATCTAAAAATATAAAACTGATTAGTAAGTAATTTATAAAAAAGTGAAGTCAACTTCACTGGGGAACTCTCTCATTCCCACTATATCTAATTCTATTTATAATACCAAGTAATGTAATATTATCTAGTATCTCATCCACAGGTATATGATACACTTCAGAAAACTCTTGTACTGATACAGCCGATGAAATGTCTTTTCTACCACAGACTATCATCATTCACATTTCATAAATATTTTGTAATCAAATGGTGATGTTATCACTGAACACAAAAAAGGCATACAAACATTTCGTTGTACATAAGATTATTTTGACATGGACACCGAAAAGCCAAACAACTTGTTGAGTGATGTTTCTGAGGCGTTTCAGAGGTGCTCTCCTGCTTTGGGATGAAGGATGGGACCCAGGCAGGCTCTGGGCACCACCCCACTGCTGCCACACGCCTTCATGTGGGCAGAGGTGTCATTCTGCAGGGCCACCGAGCCACTCCATATGCTGGCTCTGCTGCAGCTACCCACGAGGGAAGGTCACACAACACCTGCCTGTCCACTGCCACAGGCAATGAAGCCTTCAAGGGAAGTAGGAAAAACCTTGCTGCGTAGGGGCTGTGGTTATCTCTGCCCCCAGATCCAGCTTGGTGTGAGGACTCTGTCTCAGTAACTCCTGAACACTGAAGAATGCCATCTACTTGGACTGGTGTTTTCATTACCCCATGCATC
This sequence comes from Limosa lapponica baueri, assembly GCA_002844005.1. NCBI lineage: Eukaryota > Metazoa > Chordata > Aves > Charadriiformes > Scolopacidae > Limosa > Limosa lapponica. The sequence continues at coordinate 907,649 of KZ505756.1, read as the reverse complement.
TAGCTACCCAGCAGTCAAAGTGAGCTTCCCCTTTTAGGATTTAGAAGCCCCAGTCCATGATGGAGAGTTAAATATTCCGATTGCAGTTGCAGTTATGAGCACACCAGTAAGAGAGGACAAAGCAACACCTCAGTTCTGCCAACCAAGGTATCCATTTAACTACGACACGAGCACAGCTGACTATATAGTGTTACCAAACAACTGCTAGGCATGAAAAGAAATTAGTTCAGTTTGTGGCAGACAGGGTTTTTATTCCATAAGCTGGGATATCGGTCCAAGTATCTCTTTAATTAAGAGCATACAAGCCAGAAATAGCCACATTGCCTATTGCTGTGGCACAACCTCACACCCTCACACTATATTTTTAGGGTTTTATTATAAAAACCCTAAAAATACAGTAACTAGGAACTCCTAAAACACCGAACATCACAACTACTACAAGAATTCAAACTCCAAAGGAAGTTATAGTAGAACTTTATTAACCCTTATTGTAATTTAAATCAAAACATAGGTCAGTTAACACTACTTGTACACAAAAACACGTGAAATATTGTTACTGTATTTTCTATGAAAACATGGCAAAACAAGCTGTCTGGAACCAGCAAGAATGCAGAGATAGTGCGAAGAATCCGGTTAGAACTACAGTTTAAATTCTGCAAAATCACTCAGTATCAGTGCAGTATCTATAGCCAGATGTAGAAATTGCCTGACACATCTTTCAAACTTCTGTGATTGCCATTGTACACGTATCGCTGACTTTAAAATTTTCATATGATGATTTTCTCATCAAAGCTAGAGTTTGCTGTTGTTGTAAGTGGTAACAGTGTCATGACCAAGGCTAAGTGCCTTGCATGCTGTGCCAGTATTGTACTACAGCCAGAACACTGCTCTGACACGTTAAGTCATCTGCTTCACCTGGCAGCTATATAATGCTATACTCAGGCCAGCTGTTACAACCAGAGATCAGGGTGGACCACTAATTGACAGAGAAGTCTTGAAAGTGTTGTGAGAAATAGTGCAAGGTACTCCTGCTAGACATTTTTCTCCAGTTATTACTGTTCAGTTGGGATGTAAAATAAGCTCCTGTCACCCATAGCCAGCGAAAAGTGCATGGGTGCCTGGAGGATGGGAGACACGGCCGCTAGATTTGTAACCAAATCCTGAGCAGAGTTCCCTTCTAGCTGCTTTGAAGCTTTGCTGCACTCGCTTCTCGTCCTAAACCTTTCTCCCTTCAGGTAGTCCAGCCCTCCACACATCTTCCCATGTGTGGTTCAAGGCAAAGCTGTCAATCTGGAACAGACATACTTACTCTGCAAGTGTTTCTTGTAACGAATCAAAGAACAAAGACTTGTCCTACCAGATATGTACAAATCAGGATTTCAACCCCGCTCTCCTGCAGCTTGGCCAACAATCCCCAACCACAAGAAAGCTTATACTTTAATCTCAGTTCAATCAGTGGATTTTTAAAGATGAAGGAGAGTGTTACTTGGATATATAAAAAAAGTTTATTTTGTGCCAAGCATGCAGTGAGTAGAAATGGACAAGTTTAAGCTAGCTAGTGAAAAATTAAAAGAAAGCCAAAATCTCTCCCCACCATCACCACCCCACCCTGATCTTTTTAAAGTTACTGTCTATATTTATTGTTTTTTGGTTGATCAGAGCAAAGCTATAATTAGAGCTATAACAAGCCAGTAATTTCTAAATGCTCATACAAAGATTGGTTAAAATAAAGCGATGTTACTCACTGACAAATTAATCCCCTACACTAAAATCCGCACAAATGTTGTTTTAAAACAAAACATTTACTTTGCCAACTTCTGATTCAAAGAACTAGAGGATACAACTTCTCAGCATTTGTAATGCATGTAAGTGTTCTGTACAATGGAAAGAAAACAAGACCTAATGGCTCCAAGTAGGACTAAAGTGAGGAGATGATTCTCACGGTACTGTCAGCAGTGGCACTGACTGATCAGTCACACTTTGGGCCTTTGCCCCTGTTTTTTCAGCTGCAATAAGAGAGGTGGGCATAACCTACTGCCTCTCTTAGCAACACATTGCTCCCCAAACACCAGTGGGATATTTTCATCCTGCTTATAGACCAAATTTATCCTCCCTAGCCATAAGTCATAGGCAAAATTTGATAAGCTACTTGGAGTAAAGGTCTCTTGTAAAATCCACGCCCCTCCAAATCTAAGTACTCTTCCTATACACTACAGACACAGGTATAGTTTCTCGAAAATATTTTTCTTTACCATCCTTCCCACCTCCTGCAGCTTTTTGCATCCCATTTCATAGTAGATTTAGGCAGGAGTTACGTATGTTTCCCAATCGGTCTCTGATTGACAATCATTATTTGATTCACATACAGATGAGGTTCTCCCCCATCAAAAAGACAACTGACGCCCATACGAAATGATCCCTACGCTCCTCTAGCCCCCCAAAAACCTCAATCGTATTAGCGTCCTAAGTGGTGCAACTTGACTAAACCGTTTTCCAAACTTCAGGCCAAAAGAGTTGTTGAAGTACAGCTGCACAGCATCTTCCCGTATGGCAGACAAGGCCTGAGGCCAGCTGGACAGATTTAGAGCAGGGCTACAGAGCTTCAAAGGGAAGCCTGCCAGGCAGAGAGAAGACAGGACTAGTCCATTTGACAATTGAACTGAAACAGCAGGGGAGCAGCCCTACGAGGGATGGAGGAGGAGGAGGAAGGGGCACACAAAGTACAGGAAGAGAATCAGAAGGGGGGGACAGGAGGGCCAAAGGTAACGGATATATGAAAAGGAGTATATACTTCACCAAAGAGACTCAGGGCAGAAAATGAATGAATAAAATACAAAACCAAAACAAATCTCAGAGTGACTAGAGGGAAAAAAAAACCCCACTAGAAACAGCATCTCTTAACAGGCAGAGGAACTAGTGCCTGTGAATGTTATTCAAAGCCTGGGAAGGACATAGCTAGCATAAACTGTAACAATAAAGGAAAGTATACAAATAAAAGCAGTGCAAGGAAGTTTAGAAAAGGCTTTGAAAACACGCACAATTTGTAAAAGTTTTCTCAAGGCAAAGGAAATGTAGTTGTTTCTTCCACTGCAGACAGCTCTGCTTCTTCATCTCAGCTGCTTTGCTATCCCCATTTTTGTCATCTTCTCCTCCTCCCCTAAAATTGCAGTAGGGTTAAGCATCAGACATAACTATAGCCCTGGTTTCTCCTTGTGGGAGGCAATATAGCAGCAGCTTCAGAAGGCTTTCTTACTTCCAAAAAACGTGTGGCTTGGCAGCCCCATCCTGCTGGGGCAAAAAGCAAACCCCTTCTTCCCTTCTGCAGGGCTCACAGTGACAGTTACAGAGCTATTCAGCATCCTACCCAGCAACAGGCTCTGCTTTATGAGTGGGACAAGCCCAGGAGGCTCTTCTCTCTCTTCATTTGGATTCCCAACCTTCCTAGGAGGGATTATATCTTCAGAGAGGAGTTTAGCGTTTCACACTGCAGGTGCAGGCTGACATCGTTGTGTTAGTTGTCCGAAAACCGAAGTAAAATATGTACAGGGAGAAGGCTGAACGGAGTGAGTCCAGCGTAGCTGCCCAGTTCTTGCAAGTAACGACCTGCATCCATACCGAGTTGCCTATAGCAGTACTGGTCTGCACCCCAACACACACAGTGAGGAAGTCAAGCATCAGTACCATTCCCCATCTCTAACCTGGCATCTAAGCCCTCCCCATCCATGAACCAGGGCACTCCTGTACGCCCTACAGCTAAATTACTGCCTATGCCTTATTCTAAGGCATAGGGACCTGGAAAATTAAAACAAAGCAGCTAGGTAAAGAGAAGCAAATCTCTGGAAGGTACAGAGCTTGTAAATCTTATCTTAGGCTGGCAAACTCCCTTCCAGCCACAGGCAGGTCTCCTTCTCTTCCCCTCCATCGCGGTCAGTGTATTTCACTTGTTTCCCCGTGGGGGAACCCCCTCAAAGCAGCCTCCTTTCCTTGCTCTGCCCTTGACGTGCTTGATACACATGCCTTTGATTGAAGCTGAAGCGCCAGGAGCAATTATGGTTTGCACTACCTGTGAAATCGTTTCACGTCATGAAATTGTGAAGCTAGTGATATAAAATTCTAAGAGCAGAGAAACTGTCAATAGCACCATTTGGGTGCACATTCACTCTCTCTAGAAGGTTCCATCACTAAGTGCACTCAAGCTCACAAGCCAGGAGGTTATTCCACAAACGTCAGAGTCACAAGGAATCTGCCTCCTTTGCCAGTATCACCACGAGGGCTAAGACACTGGAAGCAAAAAAATCTGCAGTCAGCTGTCCACATCATCCTCACAGCTGTAGAAAAGGAAGGTACAAATATACCCAAGCCCTAACAACAGATTATGCTGCTGAATTCCCTCTCAACTTTTCCACAGCTATATTGGTCTGGAAATCCTAAAAAAGGAGACGTTAGCACTTTAATTTGCCTCCTTTTCTGATCGCCATTGTGCTTCTAATCTACAGCAAGCTGAGGCTCTTCTCCATCCTCCAAACATGCCCATTACCAGTTCCCCCATATCAGCCATAATGATTACCTGGCTTTTCCCTTACAGCCAATTAATTCTGACAGGAGCAGCCTCTGCTCCGCCATCCCTGCCTGCTTTCCTGCAAATCACTCACTCTCAACTCAACACCAGTTGCCTCTGGCAGGATCAAGTCCATGCTCATGGCACATCCCAGCTCCCGTGCTTGCTGCAGGCTCCACGGCTCGGTTGTCCATGGCCAGAGACTGGCACGAAGCAAGGGAGTAAGATAAGACACAAGCCCTTTGGCACGAATGAACCATCACTCCCCGGGACAAATCCCTGCCTACTCCCTGTTACCCATCTGGCCAATGCTTGGAAGGAATCTGAGATGAAAGCAAAAATTATCATACTCCAACTCTCACCACATCTCCGATTCTCTTTGTTGTTACACAGAAAAGAAGGGCCAGAATTTTCCCTCCTGCCACTTGTTTGCAACCCTTTTACATGCTTTATTTGCAGTCTGGCCCTATTTCTTATTTTGTTTTTACCATCTACTTTTATTACAGTTTTGTAGCATCTAGATTCATGCTGTGATATGCTCTAGTTTTATTCCTGTCTTTTTCTCTGGGGAAGAGGGGGAGAGAAAGATAAAAAGGTAAAATTAATTTGTTTCCTTGATAAGGCAGTTAAGAAGCATGTTGGCTCCTCCGAGCATTTCAATAGCTTATTCCCTTTTCTAATATTTTTGAGAGGGGAATGAAAGCTGAATGCTCAAAACTGCCAGCACATCCACATCCTCTTCTTTGAAAACTGAAAACTGAGACCAATTATAATGGCTTGCACAGTCCAATTATGTTGCTGATCTAATCAGCTAACATCAGGAGAAGCGCTGAATAAATCTGCACAATAGCTGGGACACAGAGCCGATTTCTCCCTGGCCCAGCACATTTAAAGCACGCTTATCGGCTACATGACATCAAAAAAAAAAAGACGCTGGCTGCAAAAAGTTTTTTGAACCTTCCCCTCCCATTTCTCTACCCGCATCCCAAAGGAAGAAGCCTTTAATTTACAAAGGGTTTTAGGGTTTTTTTTTTTTTTTTTTTTCCCCCTGGTCCGGGCACACCCTCTTGAAATAAAGCAAACATGAGCACTCGGGTTTCATTAGTTAGTGATTAAATATGTTATGAGACAGAAAATTGGCAGAGAAAGTAAGGCTGGTTTGTTCGTGTTGGTCTTACTGTTGGCTCTTTGAGCACACTCTGAGTGGCAGGCCTCTGTAAACTGAGCTCAACACTTGTGGGGTCCTTCTTCAACTCTACCGGGGGCCTGTCCCCTCTGGCTACTCCGTCAAATTTCAGAGATCTGCTCGGCGAAGGAGTAAATATTAATGTTGTACACTCTTTATCCTTCTCTTCCACGCCGTTGAAATTCTCTCCATTCATGCTGACTTTTCCATCTACCTGCAGAATACAGTTAAATAAATATGCTGAGGCAATTAGCAGTCAAAGGAATTTAGGAAATCAGGACTTCAATGTGATATTACAATTGTTTACACAGTCTGTGCCATCCGTGGAGGACAGAGATAAGCACACATCTCATCCAATGGGCCAAGATAGAAGAAAACTCTATTCCAGGGGGGTCATAAACAAAATACAGACAGAAGGTAGTAATTTTTCTGGATTCCCTGGTTTCCCACATTGCGTTCTCCCAGTAACATACACACAGCCTTTGTGTGCATCCCAGATCAGTGGGCTTTAAAAGAACAACAAAGCTCTATGTTAAATTTAGACCAAAACTGCTGGGGTTTGCATTGCCTCATGCAAGAGGCAAGCAGGTTCCCCAGGACTCATTACGCTGATGGACTGCTATGTAACCTGACGACCTCACCACAGTATTAGTAGACCGTGCTTTCTGAAGCACTGTCACGTGAACTTCCAAGGGTCAGGAGCAGCAGAGTTCATCTTGTTCATAACATCGAAGTAAGGAACCAAAAGGAAAACTGGGCATTCCACCTTCTCCTTGAGGCAGTAGGATAAATAACTGCTTTCCAGAAAATGATTTTTTGCTATCTCCATGAAAAGGAGAAAGCAGAAACAGTTTAACTACTTTGTTCTCAGGGTCAAGCTAGCTCCTTGGAGGGAATATATTCCCACTAAAGAACCCAAGCAAGGAAGAAGATACAAAATAAGCTCTTGGTTCTTCCTCTGCACTGATACAGCTTCCTCTTGGGACTTCAATACTTCATAATTATGTTCTGAGTGGAGGTGGCCTGCAAAGACTTCCTTCAGTTTGGAGGGCTGTTTGTAGAAGCTATGTTATATGTGAAAAAAGTCTTGCTACAAAGAACTCGCAAGCCATTCACCATCAGAGGGCCCAGCAGGAGAGAGAGCAGAAGAGGACCAGGTATCACTGACACCATACAGCTCCCGCCTAGCTACAGCACAGAGGCTTATAAGGCTTGTCAGCAGGGGTGAGTTTTAAATAGATTTGAAGGAGGGCTTTGCTTCTGTCTGCAGAGAGATCCTTCCTTGCAAAATGACCATCACGGCAGACAATGGAAAGATGAGGGAGTAAATATGGACAGCTTTTTTTCTGCTAATCATTGGACTTTGGGGGAATAATGGCATAGATCAGTGATTTCTTAGAGAACCTATCTGGGATGTATACGGTGGTTAGTCATTTCAGGTTTCTCCACAGGTTCTACATAAGCAAAAAACACACATAAAAACAAGCTCAGATGTAACTTTTCTCTTATTTCACTACTGAAAACTGATGCAACAAGTGTCAAAACTGCTTTATCGAACTGAAACACAGCTTAAGAAAGCAAAGTTCTCCCCATCGCATCCTCCCTGACCCACTCCTTATCTCACCATTTACTTATCTTCAGTACTTTACTTGAGTAAACAGCTTAGATACCTCAAGAGCGGCACTCCAGCTTAGTATATTCCATCAGTGCTAAGCTGAGGGCAAACTCCTCCCGTTGACTTCTTGTATACGTGCATCCAGAGGTCTGTTCTCTATCTGAGGGTGATTAACTAAGGGGCCATCTCCCAGGCGCTGGACATCCTCAGCTCTGACAGGAGTGTCGGGAGGGGAAGGCAGTTCACACCTCACGAAATCAGTTCCCAGGCAGAGGAGAAACAACAGCCCGGCTCCTGAAACATGTGGTTTCACCTCTTCTGACTGCTTTTCAGATAAAAAAGTTCCCTCCCTTTCCTCACTGCCATCATCCACTCAACACAGTAATACTCTTAGGGTTTATTTCCAAACCCAAGTGTGGGCAGACTCAGAGCCCCAAGTCTTCTGGGACTGTGTGCTGGATTATCTACTAGAGAGGCAGGTCATGAAAGATCTCAGAAATAAAAAAGCCAGGAAAACACTGGCAGGCCACACCATCCATTTTAGTGTCTCTGTTTAGACTAAGAGGTTTCTCTATTTATATTAGGGAGGAAAACCAAATGTCTGAATGATCAGGACAGATGCCCTGGCTACAGAGTAAAACAAACATAATCCTTTCCTTCTGATCTGGAGCAAGTCAACACATTGTCATCAGAGCCCAGAATCATTGACAGACTGGTATTTCAGGGGAAAATAATCCTACAGCTACCTGTGCTAGGGAATCACTCCTACTGAGACAAATCCCATTCTTCCACATCGAGTGAACAAGATCTAGACAGAATTTTAGTAGTGGTTGGTGGGGGGGAGAAGCATCCATGGGTTAGTTTCTCCGCATATACATGAACTATATATGCATTAATGTGAAGGTGATACACACATATATCTTAGTCCTCTGAGGAAAAAAGTGGCATGGATCAGAAAAAAACCCCAAAGATCCATGATTCACTGATGCCTAAAATGTAAACTCTAGGGAAATACCAGCTGAGGTATAGAGAAAAAGGAATTACTAGTTTCACATTTCAACGAGGAAACATGATAGGAAGGTTTCCACATGAGCTGGGGCAGACTTCAAGAAATTACAGACATCACAACAAACATTTTTCACTATCTATACAAAGCTGACTTATTTTTTAAAAAGTAAACAACCTGAATACAGATGGGAGGTAGCAATGCTACTGGCACATCAGCAGGGCTGCAGGGACCCCTGCATGCCACAAGCAAAGCAGCAGATAGCAATGACAGACACAAGGGGACCTGACCTCTACAAGCTGAGGACATCCATACTTCCCACTGCTTACAACAAGGCTGCAATGAGACTTGGGGAAGCCCCAGTTTTGGTACGGGCACTGTGAGAAGCAGAGTTTTTCCAACTTGACATATGCAGGCCTGTTCTCTCTCACTCACCCCAGTTCTTTGGTTTCTCCATCATTGGTTCACACCCTATTCTCCACACCCACCCAGTCCAAAGATACACTCCTCAGGTTTCATATCCCAGTTTCAGCCTCTTCTCCTATCCTCTTCCTCCACAAATCTCCTAGCTAGCTCCTTATTCCAGGCAGCCCTGCTTTCAGAGTATGGCAAAAATCAGACCCTTGGTACAAAAGAGGTCTGATTTTCCAGAGTCTGTTCAGCCTGGAGAAGAGCAGACTGAGAGGGGACCGCATCAATGCTTATCAATATCTAAAGGGCGGGTGTCAAGAGGATGGGGCCAGACTCTTTTCTGTGGTTCCCAGTGACAGGACAAGGGGCAACGGGCACAAACTAGAACACAGGAAATTCCATCTGAACATAAGGAAAAATTGCTGTACTTTGAGGGTGCCAGAGCACTGGAACAGGCCGCCCAGAGAGGCTGTGTAGTCTTCTTCTCTGGAGATGTTCAAAACCTACCTGAACGTGTTCCTGTCTGACCTGCTCTAGGTGAAGCTGCTTTGGCAGGGGGGTTGGACTAGATGATCTCCAAAGGTCCCTCCCAACTCCTGCCATTCTGTGATCTGTGAAGAGCCAGTTCAGGTCTTCCTCCAAAGCCAGGGCCTCCACGCTCCCTGCCCTTTCCCTTTTGTTTAAAAAGAAAACCCTGTGACAACATACTCTTTTCCTAACCTCTTTCTCAGAAAATGCCTTGCTTTTTTCTTAGGGGCTCCTCTTTCCCGAACAAATTTAGCCTGAGGAAAAACAACCAGCGCAAATATGTCAGTCTGAACAGGTCAAGTTTCTGAAAAGGTTGGTAACCAAGAAGAGATGACCTGACTGGGCAGCACAGAGCACAGACCTGAGTTTTATAAGATCAGAATGCTGCAACTATTTACTACTTAATTGCATTGAATATTTATATGTTTAGATGATTTAGTCAGGATCCCTTTGCCTCCTGATTGACTTTGGGGAGTGCAACGTATCCTACCTTAAAGCTCTTTAAAACTTCCTGTGTATTTTTGGGCTGGGAGTAAGGCTTGGGTGTCAGCATAGGCACAGCCTTGGAGACAACACTTTTGCTGGGAGACGTACGGCCCGTCGAACCGCTGGGCTCTAGTTCAGCGGTGGGAACAATGGTTGCTTCGATGGTGGCAGTGAATTTTGGAGCAGGCAGCGACTGTTGCCTTAAGTATCTCAGAGGATTTGGGTCTTTCAGTGGGGAATCTGGCTCCACTGAATGGCTTCTTTCCAGAATTTTTGGCATCTGCAGACGCTCGAGGACAGCTTCACTGATAGTGAATCTTTCGATGTACTGCTGGAGGATGCTCTCAGCCTCCTCCTGCGACTTTGCATTCTTGTATGCCTCGTGAAGCTCCCGCTCTCTTCTCTCTCTGCATGGGAGACAACAGAAAAAAGATCATTGGACTGAAGTTAACACTGGAAATCACTCCTATTTCCTCTGCTCCATCAACATCCTTCCCTCTCCCACATCCCAGGCCTGAAGGCACGGCTGCCCACAGTCACCCATCACCTATGGAGCACACAGCATTTTCAGACATGCCTCTGCACTGCAGAAAAGAAACATACTTCTCTTCCACAATTTCTCGGTAGGTTTTGATGCTTTTTCTGCGCTCATTTGTTCCGTCTCCAGACAATAACCTCTCCATTTTCTTTCTCTCAGCTTCTTTTTTTATTAAATCCTGTGAGGCGCTCCTTCGACGACTCTTCCACCGAGCCAGGTCCTGTGAGAGAAGGAAGGCACCTGAATGCAGAGTCGCAAATAGCTAAAAACTGGCCACAGAAACCAAGGTTTGCAACACTTGCTCCTGCCTGTGGGTCAGGCTCCCATTACCTGCAGGCAGCAGTTTATTTTAAAGAGAAAAGGAGATTATACCATAAAGAATTTTTCTAAGTCGTAAAATTTCTCTGCAATCAATCAGTAAAGGAACAAAATTTTACATGTAAAAAATAACCTCTGCAGAACTTCTGCAAAGAAAAATAACTTCCTAGGAAACTGCAGGGGCGCATTTGTCATTAACTTTACAACATCAGGAGATTAGAATACAGATTATATTTCATGCACTCTAACAAATTCTGTGTTTAATAAAAACCAGAGATTCTGTACACATACTCAATTCAAAGGCTATTTCATTAATTACATGGTTTTCCAAATATTTTAATTGCATTTTTATTGGTAAACAACAGAAGGTACTGCAAGCATAACTTATTTTATTAAAACCAGGAACAAACCTTGTCACTTTTAATTTAGCTTAAAACCACAAATTATTGACGTTACACTCAAGGGAATGCTCATTAAAGTATTTCTTCACATGACCTACATATATCAGTCTATAATCCCCTTCTTGAAACATAGGCCTTTCATTTTCCTCAGTTACCAATTATTCTCATTGAAGTACCAAAGCATTTCTTTATTCATCTACTCCCACTATTGCCTATTGTTTGGAAATTAGTTTTTCATTAGCAAATTTCATAACATAAGCCCTCCTCCTCTTTTTGTAATTAAAAAACAGACATGTTTATCTTTTCCAGCTCTGATGCTTTAGAATAACAATAATAAAAAAGTGTAATGAAACTGTTAATTGTTGGCAAATTTACAGCATGGGCACATAAAAAATATGGGACCGTGAATGTGGTGTTGCCTCCCTAAAGCCCTCTGAATGCCAAGGACATTCCAGTAAGGGCATTTTTAGTACCTCTTCAGAACTTTTAGTTCAGAGTAGAAGGTGCTGAGGGCCTGGAAATCTTACGCACTTTAGCTCAGAGGATTTTCCAATTCAACAGCAAAGAGTTCTCAAACCTCTTGAATGTCTTTGGGCTCATTTTTATCTCTGCTGGGAAATTATGGCTTCCCACACATACAGACCTCTCAGCTGAAGGTCTTCACTGTTTTATTACAAAAAGTTATTTCTTAGTGGTATAAACTGTTCTTTTTTGGACTTTTCCTTGAATTTTCTACCAAAAAATCTCTCTGCAATGTTTCACAGTAGCTGTCCCCTTATAATGGGAAATGACTGTACTACCTGCTTGAAGAGACGTGTTTTGTTTTAATTAAAAAATATGTCCAAAATTCTTAATTTAAAAACAGTCTTTAAGAATTAACAGGATTGATACTAAAACTCCTGATACTAACTTCCCTGCAAATCATCCTTTTCTGTCCTTGCTAATTTGCTGAAGATAACGCCAAGTGCCAGGCCAGGTTAAAAAACACATTGAGGCAAGAGGGTTTGGAAAGGACTTGTAACCCAAGCAGGGTACAGCTAACTTGAAGGGTAATTTTTTTGCTTAGACAAAATGGAAAATATTAGTATTTTCTGTATCTATCCAAATTTATTAAAGCCAAGTCCAACCTATTTATTCACTGTCCTGTTCAGTTTTGTATTTTGTCACTTTGGGCACTTACTATTTAGAGAAGTTAAAGTGAAGAGTCAGAAACTGTTCTGCTTCCATTTTTACCTAATCACAGTTTAATTACATTTTTTTAAAAAGCAAATTAGCTGTTGCACATGCAGAGGCACCAGAAGACCTTGTATTCTGTAATTTACATCAAATTATGAACATCTATGCTTTTAGCAACAATCCATTAGGGGGCAGGGGAGGCAATAAAGCGCTCCTAATTATTTCAGTGGTAGAGAGCAACTGTAGATTTAGCAGATTGCACTTTTTTGCCAAGCTAGTTGGCCTCAATGCCAGCACTGCAGACGATGTTGTTGTATACTCACGTCTTGCCATCTGGTCTCGTCCTCTTTCAGCTGGTTGTGTATGTTCTGCAGTTTCTCATGGCGAGCTTTGCTGTGAGGCTGAGTCACAGCTTCTTCTTCACTTCTCATGTCAAACATGCTCATGCTCCTGAACAAGGGAGAAAGAAGAAGTGGTGCAGCGTTATTCAGAGGCTTGTATTCCTTCAGCTTGTTAGAGCTAAAGCCACATGAGGGTGCTACAGCAGAATCAGACACCTGCACCATTACCAAGCTCCCAAAAGCAGCAGTCCCCTAGAAGGCCCAGTTAGCATCCCCATGGCTCCCACACAGTACTTCAGGCATTATACTCCTCAACTGTCTCTTGTTTTTGTTAGTTGACTGCAACTTTGCCTCTCACTAAGAAGCATTACTAACATTACACCTCCATCAATAGCTCTTATTAAAATCATTCTATCCACAGCAGAGTTCAGAACATTTTACTTTCTGAAGATTTGTTTCCCAGTGAGTTTTCAAGACCCTTCCAATTAACAGTGCAGACAGAAGTTTCCATTTTAGCGTCAAACAAGAGACGCTTGAGAAGTACATTAGGGGCAGTCCAGCTGGCTAAGTGCTATTGCTACAAAACGAGGGAGAGCCTGCCCAGAGAAGTACACGCAGTGCAAACAGCATGGTACTTCCTCCTCTCCCCTCCCTGCCTCAAAGAAATTCAATGCTATCAGCACCAACTTATTAATAAGCTAACCTAAGAAGGCAAAGCTGACGTTCAGGACAAAACATTTTCTTTCTACATGTTCTATTTCTGTCCCTGACCTTTGGAAAGTTAAAGGAAAAAAGGTCACAGTTTGATATTATACATCCATTCATATTCTATAAAGATCTTCACACGAAGATAACGTACTTACTACTCCCCCCTATTACCTATTATTAGTAAAACATGACCTCAGTTGTGCCATTAAAAGCAACAAAAAAAAAAAAGCGCCATGCAGTTCCACATGAAGTGATTTCACAGCAGTCTTCAAATGATCATCTGTAGCTTTAGCTGAACCAACTAGCAGGAAAAGGAGAAGCACCCAAGGAAGATAAAATTGTAAGCAACTGTGTCCACAGTAATCAAAGTGAATAGACACGGAAAGCTGTGCATGTATATATTTAGCCAACATTTGTATTCAGGCAAGCAAAGATGGGAATGACCCACTCTCAAGGGAAAACTGAAAAGTCTGGATGGGAAAGGACATGCTCAGATCCCATCCTGTCAGCAGGTATTCCATCAGAAATGAAGGACAGAATACACATGCTATTGCCTTTAAGCATGAACAGCAAGGTTAGCATAATACCATGCTTCACCCCTTCAACAGAGTGTTGAGGGGTACACTAATTTGGGTTTCTCTGTGGGTGGTTTAAGGGTTGCATGACTGGATTGGAGCACTCCTAAACAACAGAACCTAAAGATGTGGCAAGTTTTGTTGTTTTTAAAACTAAAGGCATACCACCTACTAAGGAACATTTAAATATCAGTCGTATTTTACAGACTGGTGAGATAGGCTGGGAGATGCATAACTTGTAATAAAGTCACCTTTAAAGGGTTTATTCCAGTTTAAGAGCTTTTGAAAGTCACACTAAGAAAAGCCTTTACTGTTAAGTATTTGCCACCTTGTGCCTACTGGGTCAAACTGGCTGTGTAGCTCCTTTCTTGTACCCTTCTCTCGTGTCAGCAGATTTTTCATTCACATACAGTAGAAGAAAACAGAAGACCTGAAATGGTGATAACTGGTTCTAGCAGAGTGCACAAGTACTCGCCCTCTGCCATTTGAGATAGGAAAATAAAAATACTTTCTACCAGGAGTCCCCTGATGTCCTAATGAAAGGCTTAATATTTATTCCCTGCCTTCCCTCGTGTCTCCCAGGGTGGCCAGAGACAGCAAAACCAAAGGGTTTATCCCTATTAACAATGCAACAGAAAAGTTACTCTGGAAAAGGCTTCAGGCTAGCCCACGAACTGTACACTACAACCCCGCATGCACCTTGTACTCTAGTTGTCACCTTCTGCTGCTGGGCCTTCACTCCCATGGATAAGCAACCAGGTAGGTTCAAACACCAACTCTGCAGCAACGTGTTATTGCGCAAATGTATCTTCCCAAGAAAGGAATCTGAGGAAGTCACATCTCAAAGCACTGTGCTCTGCTCTGACCAACACGTAGTAACCGTTAAGGAGAACCACCTACTTTCCTGAACACATGGACAAGGCCAACTGAAAGGTCTACATCAACTTCTCTGCCTGAGAAGTTCATCCTTAGAAAAGGATCAAATGGGCCAAAACTCTGAGCTTCTGCCAAAAGACACTTATGAGTCCCACATCATTTCGTCCTATTTCTTTCTTACATAAACTACAAATGGCTCCAGCCCATCACTAACTCCTGCATGAACTGAACTGGATTTATTCCTTCTTTCAACCATGAGCTGGGCCAGCAGGCACACAGCACACAAGCAGACACGGGAATTCGCGTTCATGAGTTTTCTGCCATTAGCAAAGCTCTGGGGATTGTATCCAAACTCTGTCTGGAAGCAAGAGGCCTTTCTGCTGACCAGTGTACCAGACCTGCTGTTCTAAAAAAGATCTGGGAAAAAACACTGTGCAGACCAAACAGCATATTTTGGAGGGCTAGATCTTCGGGATGATGTGATTTTTAAGTCATGCTACTTTATTCTCACAAATTACCATTGTTCTTGTCAGTGAAATCACGTAGAAATTGTTTTCTTTTAAAACAGGTCTGAACAAGTGTTGAATAAAAAAAGTCCTCAAGGACTCAAGTGTTTAGACTACTTAATTTGAAAGTGAGAAACATGGTTAAAAACTTGTTTTTATGAGAATATGTTAAAAATCCTTATGCAAGGCATTTATTATGTGGCTGCATTACCATTTTACAGGCATACTAAGAGTTAAGAAACCCCAATAAAACATAAAAAACAACAGGCTGGCTGGCTAAAGAATCAGACTCCAGTAAACAAATACTCAAAAATATCAACTCACTATTATTTGCTCGTCAGGCTCAAAGTGTAAAGCATAAGCCTAAACTCACACTGGACTGTCATGCCACCACCAGAATTCAGCCCCATCTCTTCAGGAGATGGGAATGGGGTGGATCAGCAGTGACACACTAAGTGTTGCCTCTTCTGGACCTTGACACAGACCAGGGCTGATGACAGTATCTGGGTTTCCCTGACTAGCAAAGGGAACTTTTTCAGTCTAACAAAGGAGTTTCTAGTTTTGCTGCTGGAATAAAAAGACCCTACTCTAAGACCGAATTTGCTGAATTTTCACTGAATTTCACTGAATTTTTTTTAGAGTTGGAAGGGACCATATAGATCATCTAGTCCAACTCCCCTGCTGAAGCAGGATTGCTGCTGAAGTAGTAACTTCAAGTTATGAAGTTTTCAAAGGAGACTTGACAAACATTTTGGAAGCATTTTAAATGTCAGATCAATTTATTTTTCCTACTTGAGAGCCAAATGTTATTAAATTCTTTGTAAGTATTCCATCTTCAGAAGGGAAAACGCAACCTTACGTTCATAAGAACCTAAAAGACAGTTTAGGAAAATAGTTGCTCTGTAAACTGTGGCACATCTGGAAAGGATGACAACGAGGCTTGAACTTTTATTGGTTTGCCTTCTAAAACAAAATCAGAATCAATGTGGAATAAACAATATGATTTATTCATCTTTGCTATTCTCACATTATACAACCAAACCCAGTGCAATGCCTCTTTGAAGGCATCTCCATGTACCTTCTCTCATGTTTGCATTTAATATAGACATGCAGAAAATGTGGGAAAGCAAATGAACAAATCAATCAGATAGGTAGGCTTTCTGAAATGGCAGGAAAATCCCCATTGTTAAGTACAACACTTCTGTGTTGTTATGCTCTTTTTATCTCATCTCTTCATTTCCTTGAACAGATTTCTGCTGCTTGAAAGTGATCACATTTGCTCTGTGGTGAGAGGACACAGGCTTTGCTCAGCACAAAGGTATTACACATCTTGTAAAGAATATTCAGTCCATGATTCTAACCTTTATCATTAGAGGAAAGTGTGAAAAATTATACATGAGTCCCTGTATATACTTGTTATTAAAAAAAACCCTCTGTGCTGTTTCTATTTTGTGATTTAATCTGGGAGACAGGAAAGGTCATGAGCATTTCTGTGAACAGAATGATATTAAGGACATTATTATCTGGGTAGTTCCCAACTATTTCTTTTCTTCTAAATGCCTACACTTTGTAGGAATAGCTAATACTTTAACAGAGCTTTCTAAATAACATTGCATACTATTCTGAACTACAGTTTATATGCATACACACACAATTAAAATATGTTTAAGTGCAATAAATGTCACAGTCCTACTCCTTCTGCCAAGAGTAAAGCATCGAGGTGAAGAGCTTAAAAAAAATGAAGTTTAGTACATTAAATTAAATCCAACCTAGAAGGGATTCAAAAGACAATAAAGGAACAGCTAAAGATGTGTTTTCCTGATAATTATTCTGAAGATCACAATGGATTTTATTTTACTTTGGGATTTCTTCCTTCTTCCTGTATAGGCCATACTCTAATTTTTTTTCCTCAACACCCAGTCCAGATTCAACCCAACTCTCTTTACCTGTAGCTGATTAGAGGCAATGGAAATTCAGAAGATAAACAAAAGAGAAGAAAAGAAAAATAAAGAGGAAACAATACTTTAAGCAACAGCTGGACGTTAGTGTTATGCTCAGTTTTGATGGGCTTTTATATAAAATTATTTTTAGCTGCAATGTAAGCCATATCACATTCCATTTTTCAGTGCTTTTCTGAAAAATTTTTTTGCTGAAACACTGCAAAATAATAATAAAGCATCAACTGCATTTTAAATTAGTAGAAAGACGGGAAAGCATGCAGTGTAAGTTGTTTAAAATAGAATCTTGTGAACACAAGACAACTTACTCTGCGTCATCAGACACAGCAGTTCTGGGGCCGAATCTACAAGACCAAATATAAAATTAGCGCGTTGATAAATACATTAAGTAGTAGTTGCAACTGGACCCATAGAATTTGGGTAACTGTCACTTGAACATCCAACCTGTACTAGTAAAGCTGACCAAAAATGAATCATACTGTTCAGGGATTATGTATTCAGAAATCAAGACTTACCTAATCATCTGGAGGCCAAACTAGGTATGAACACCACCCATCCCTCCCTGACCCCATAACTAATGCCCCCATTATAAAAACCTGCTAAAGTATACCCAAAATTGGTGTAGAAAATAGTTACTGAAAATAGACAATATATTAACATTTACGTTAAGTGCCACACATGCAATGAATGGAGACAAAATTTAACAGTTACATTCCACAGCAGTGCTCAGAATCACCATAACTGAAGCATGGAAGAGACAAATACTATAGTCAGAAAGTGTGCCACAGGATTTCTCTTCCCCCACTTTTTTTTTTTTCCTGTTGTCGGGGCGAGGGGTTTGGGGTGAGGGGAGTGTAGTTGTATTTTTACTGGTAATACACAAGTCAGTGTCATCCACTACAGTGAGAGTTTTGTTTAGAGCCATGCAGACCACATATTTGTATCTGGGATTTATCATAAAAGAACAACAAGAACAAAAGTCAACACTGCAACATTTTCAAATCATGGAGAAGCAAGATACATATCTCTAAAAAAGCAGAGTCCAGTTGAAACTCCGCTCTTCACAAACCTTTTTTGCAATTCAATATATATACCATCATCAAATATTTCCTTTCAATTAGCTGTCATTTCAATATTTCAAAAGAAAATGCATAACAACTATTCTGTTTGTTTCTAAGAAGTGCATTACTGACATACAATATTTTAGTCTGGACTGAAAACACACCAGGCAATGCACAATCTGAATTTTGAAGTGCGCACACAGGGTCGTACAAGCTGTGTGATTCACACCATAGAGAGCTCACGTTTGCAGATGCTCATCCTTGGATGGCAAAGTCTCCGTTTCGCTTTCCTCAGGAACCTCCTGAAGCCTAGACGTTTGACCAAGGTGGACTTCGTTAAGGCTACCTTCATCCACTTGGGCAGTACAAATAGTCTCATCTTGTCCTGCAGGAGGGAGATCGCATTTTTCCTGCCCTTGCTGCTCTTCTTGCGGCGGTTGTATTACAGGTTTTCCAGAGCTATTAATGCAGACTTGTGGACATTTTTCAGGCCTGAGTGAGCCAAAGGCAGCAGTGCAAAGAGACGCATTAAGCAACATTTGAAAAATCACATATACATAATGAAAAGAATAACTGTAAGTTAACAAAAACCACCTCCACAATCCCAAATATCTGATAGATGACAAGCTAAGCGAGGCAGGTACACGAAACAATTTTAATAGAGTTAAATGCTTGCACTTACATTCCTCTAAGTCAGAAACACAAACTGTCCTGGACATCACCAAAGATTAAAGTATTAAGTACATATTCTAAGTTATTTAAATAAAGGTCTTCTCAGCACCAAACCACTGTTTGGTTTTATGGCAGATGATGGTTTTTCTTCTCCTGGCTAAGCTGTACAATAGTTTTTCATCTGTGTATGCTCAGACACATGCTAATCCTCCTCCTCATGTACTTTGAAGAGGTTGATGAGTAAGAACCTTTCCACTCCCACTCGCATGTGGCTCAACCAGCCAACAATAATTCTGTTCAAAGGCTTCCCCACATGCCTCATGCACCTGAAGAAAGGTGCTTAGAAAAGCACCAAGCATTATCAGGAAGGGTCTCAGGATCTCCAGACTTCCTGTTTGGAAGTCACTGGCACCAGATAAGCCATAGACAAGCATCTAACCTACGTTATCCAGCACCTCTATTTCTAGCTGGAAACATTTGTAATGATGAGCTCATATTTAACAAGAAACCTCTGCAAATATAATACAATCTTGCTATGCATATCCATTTCCTCATACTATTAGAATTTTGCATCTGGTAGAGCTCTGCTCTGAGTCTTTACAGGGCTCTACCAAAAGGGCCAGAAACCCTGCATTGCCACCTTCTGAGCAGAATGAGTTGACACAGAATTGAGGAAAAATACAGAAGAAACTGCTGCTGGGCCAATGGCAACTCTTCCAGATCATGAGATCTTGACAAACAGCCCACAGGGCCAGTTGCAAGAGAAAGAAAGAGGCACAACTTTCTTACCTCGTAGTTTTCTTCTCAAGTTCTCTAGCTGTGCCCTGCTTATCCTGCTGCTTTGAAAATGGCATGGGAAGGAACTGCTTAACACTGGGCCCAGGCTGTTTTAGGAAAGCTCCAGTTCTTCTGGCCAACATGTCATCTCTTTGTGGGTCTGGAAATTTCACTTTGTTTTCTGTTCCACCGCTCTGCTGCTGAGGGATTTCAAGCTGTTCTTGGCTCTCTTCTCGTGTGACAGTACTGCTCAGAGAGACAAGTGACACTATTCCATGATAACGCTCACTTGTGCAGCCCAAAGGCAAGCGGCTGCTCAGGCAACATGGGGTACTGTTACTCAAAACACAGCTGCAGAGTGATGGACAACTAGGCATCTGTAGCTACAGCGCAGGGAGTGAGAGCAAGAGGAAACTATCTCAAATGCCACACTTATGTAGGTGACACATTAGAAGTCGGGGATTGCATAAAAAAAACTTATGTGAGGCATTATTCACTTGGAAGCTGGCATAAAAGTCTGGACAAAGCACCATGGATTGCAACAGAAATCCCCCCAAAAGATGAAAGACTGTTTTCATGCTGAACAGCAATTAACAACTGAAGTACTTAAATATTATGAAAGAAAACAGACTGTTTTATGTTCATAGGATACATTCTTGTAAGTAATTTCATAAAACAGAACACATGCCATGATGAATGAGTAAAACACATCTTTAAAGGCCGTGTGAAGAACGGAACAGCACTGCTGGCTGATCCAAGCTAACACCACACACAAACCAGGCATGAAGCTCACAGGGATCTGCTTCTGTTGTCTGACCTTTCAGCTTCCCGTGGAGTCTTCAAATCCTTCTCACGAGCTACTGCCTCCCCTTGCCGCTGCTGCAGCAGATGAGGAGCTACTGACAGAGGAGGACAATGTACGGGAACGGGGCTAGTAGTACGCCTCTGAAAAGTTCCCATCCTTCTAACCAACATATCGTCTCTCTCAACATCTGGTAAATGCCTGTCACATTCTTCCTTGGTGCTTTCTTCCTGTTTGTTCAAACTACACAGGGTTTGTTTCTCAGAGATGATGCCAAAAGCTGGGACAGGTGATGGCATTCTCCCGCAAGAGTCATCTGTACCTGACTTGGTTACCTCACTAGTGATGAGATTAAGAAGAGCGGTGAGATAGACAGAACATTCTCAGGTCAAATGAAAGGTAAGAAGAGGAGTCCTCCAACTCAGTTCGCAAATGTTTTATGAACACACAAACTTAACTGAATGAACTGCTTGCTAAAAGCATTCATTAAAAATTCTTGCTACAGCCACAGACTAAGCAATTAAGGACAAGCCGAAGAAATATAAGCTCTGTTAATATGTTAACTTCCCAGAGCTGTAATTCTCCTCCAGATAAATGCCAGAAACACAGAGCACCAAATACACCCTGGTTTCAGCACTGCATCTTCAAAAAGAAAGCAAATCCATTAGGTCTGAAGAAAGCATTTTTTGAACACCAGTAAGGCCAGTGAGCTGAACGACAAATTCCTAATGTGCTGAAAGCAGGCAGAGCAAAGCCGCTGGAATTCAAGAAGCACAAAAAGCTTGAACGACAGCTCAGACTCTGAGACACCAGCGATTCCACCGCCCATCAGAAATTTTGAGGCAAGCTCTAAGAAGAGCTTTGCACAGTGTTGTTTTGCGTAACCCTAAATACGTTAAGATACTGTGAAGGCATCAGATGACTTCTGAACACGGCCGTGCGCGTAAACAGCTCTTAGGTCTAGGCGGCAGTCCACCCCCATGCAGACCAGCATCTGGCAAGAACAGGTCTCATTTCCAGCTCAGCAGCGCTTCCTAAGCCACACCAAATACCTGGACTCATTCTGTGGCTTAGATACTTCATCGCTGTGTTCAGCAAACCCCAGACTGTCAACAGTGGTTGAAGGAGAGCTCTCAACACCAGAGTGACTTTCCACACCGTCTTTCTTGTTTTCCTCTTCTGTTCCACTCCTGGATGAAACTCTGCCAACAACGAGCTTGTCCCATTTCTGTTGATCAATCTCAGTTACTGGCCCAAAATGCACAAACTTCTGCTTGGGGCTACCAGCCTTTTTGTTTGCTCTTGTTCTGCGGACAGCAAAATCATCGTGGGCTGCTGCCTTCGCTGTGATTTCAGCTGGTGGCAGTGTGTCACTGGGACATTTGGAATCTTCTTCACTAGTCAGAATGAGGAATAAAAGAATCCCCCCAACATGAGACCCCAGAATAAAGCAAATTAAATGCTCCTAAGGTTTAGAAGGGGTTTTATTTTAAAATCCAAGGACACGGGTACTAACAGCTATGGCACATTGAGGCCCAAATGACAGATAAAATCCAAAGACACTGCAGACCTGTTGGGGAAACTCTGGGATCACATCCATGGAAGCTCTTCCTTAGGGGAAGAAATGTAGCATATGGCCCATTCCAGACTCAGTTCTTCACCCTAATAAAGCCATAGTTCCCTTATCCGCTCACGTAGACCTAGGCCAGGTGTTACATGGGACTGCGCAAGCACCAGCATACCCACCTCATCACAGGGGGCCTCGCCTCCAGTGGCATGAGAGCACTAGCAAGGGCAATTCACTTATCCTAAACCAAGGGGACTGAATTTTGATTCTAATAAATTGCCTCAAAAGCAATGAAGAGACTCCTAATATCTTTGAGATGAGAGAATAATTGAATTCTGATGATTTGTATTAAAACTAAAATTACATACACTAACCACATTGCTAGAAGAACGTCTGAACAGATGGCTACCTTTAATGGGAAAATGGCATGCACCTAAACAGGTAGGCTAGGAGTTGTTACCCTTGTCTTATTGGGGTCACAAATCACCCACATACGTTATTGACCATCTCTATAGGGAAAAAGCTTAGAATAACTTAGAAACCCCTGCTGCACTGACAAACAGCACTGCTGTATTTACTCACCACTAGAGTACAACGCCATGCAGATATATTAGCGCAGGTCTCCAAAGCAATATAGCCACATTCATGCAAAGAGATGCTGATCCCCACTTCATGCCCCCAAGCTATAACGCCCCAAGCCCTGAAGATAGCTTGGTTAGCAGCAGCACCACAGTGCTCCTGAGTTAGTGGTGCCACATGGACCTTTGCACCATTCAACTCAGAGCAGCTTCAAAGCAGATTGATCCACAAGATGAGTCCTTTCTGATGGGACATGAAGTGTCCACCAGGGGAGCGACTGTGAAACTACTATAGTGCTTTAAATGATGGACACACTTTCATTTCATGATAGACAGCATCCCTGTACAGATTTTGGACTCCTGAAAATTTAAATAGGTAAGGACTAATTGTCATCAAAGCATTCTTCAAGTTTAAAACCCCAAGCACACACAGTGGATCATGACATTCTAAACATGCTCCCTAGGGTGGCAATCCTGTCCACAGGCAGAAACCATACCTGGGCTCCCCTGACAGTTTCAATCTTTTCCAGGTCTCCAGATCTGCTTTTGTTATAGAGGCATTCACAAAAGCCACATCTTCTTGTAGCTCAGGAAGGGTACTTTGAGATTTCTGCTTAGCCAAATCATCTCTCTCAGTATCAGGCACTTTCACCTGCTGTTCCTTCTCTGACTCAGTCTTCTCACTTTGCAGAAATGGGTTCTCCTTGCTTGTCACTATTTGCCTTGCTGATGTCATGTGCACCCGTCTTCTTCTAATTTAATGCACATTCCAGTTCAGCAAGAAAAGAGTTTTCAAGGGAGCAATGATAAATCAGTGTCAATAGAAGAGGTTCAGAGCACAAGAAGATAAAATGGAATTTATAAGATTAGTTTTACATTAATTTTAGGAAGTAAACACAGAATGAATCCTTTGAAGTTGAAACCCCTCGTCTGTGCTACCCTGCTCATGCACCATTGAGACCACTTCATCGCAAGACTCCTATTGCTAGCTCAAGCAAGAAAAATCTTTAAGTTATTACGGTATTAAGCATTTTTGCAATAAGCTTTCTCTTAAATAGTTACAAATGTCTCATTTTCATGTTATTAGCAAAGTGAATTGAAGTTTTGCTTGCAAACGTACTGCAGAATTTCTTTGATCTTAGAGTCATGTCAATAGCATTAGAATATTAAAATTTGGTTAGGTGCTCCTCAGATGCCCTGCCAAACTAGTCATTAGAAAATGTTAATATAATCAAATTACCAGTAGCCGAAAGGCACATTTTGCATTATTGAAAAGAGCTACTAGATATTAAGAGAAGTTTTCTGAAAGTATCAGTTATTACAGTCAAGGACCACTGTAATGTGTATTATAGTGTTTTTATCTAGGATCACTTCTCCTTGCACAAACAAAACAAATATACTTGTTTCATGAAGAAGGTCTATGTCTAGCAGATATTTGTGTTCAGCACGTTCTTAAAGGTCTGTATCACTGAACTGAAGAAAGAAGAGATTTTCTAGGCTGAAACCTTATAACTCATGCTCCATTTCCGAAAACAATGCTGTGTAAGAAACTTTAGGACTATGTGCAACACAATTTGTTGCAGTATAGCAGGCATATGTATTCAGTGTCTTAACTAAAGACTTATCTGAGTCCATGTTTTATGCAGGGTATTAAAAAGGCATTAGATGAAACAAATGCATCCAAAAATATGCACTGAAAATGCTCAGCAAAAGAGCCAAGATGAAAAATGTACCTTCTAAGTTTATTCTCCACTACTCACACTCACGAGCTGTCTTATAAGTGTAGATAACAAAAGTGTCTAGTCTTCACATTATTTACACTCACAGCCAATTTAAGCTCCTGGTCCTGATACTCTGTCAAAAAATTACAGCTGGTAATCTCCTTTTTTTTTTTACTGTTCAGTTTTATCATAAGCATTTGCATTTACTTTACCCTGAAAGTTTTTTGTAGCCAAGACAGCTTTAGTCCTACACAGCAATAAGCCACGTGAAATTAAGCATTGTAATAGAAAGAGAAAGACCACGAATGCACACCTTGCATGTTCCCGCTTTTCCGTCTGCAATGGCTTTTTAACATCTTCAAGTTTACCTTTATCTTTATTTGTATAGGGCCCAATCAAAAAGGAGTTAAAAGGAACTGTGTGTTTGGGTTGATTCATTCTGGCTCTCCGGGTGGCAAAGTCATCCTTTTCTAAATCGGGAACTCTGCTGGCTGCTTCATCTTCCGAACCAGAATCCTTCCCTTGGTAATGCGTCATGAAGGGGTTGTCCTTGCGAAGGATGATGTCTGGGGTGTTGTCTTCCCACGTTGGCTTTTTACTGACACAGAGCAAAATTAAATAAAGCTCTTGATGCACCAGGGGAGGATGGGGCAGAGGCAATGCTCATCTCCAGGTCATAAAACAAGCACAGTTAATCAAATATGCTCCAGGCTGCTGTTAAGACTAGCCAAAGCCTTGTTATAAATAAAACTTATCAAATACAAGTAACAAATCCACAAGGACTTCACACAGAAAATCAGCACGTTGAATTTTCACTTGTTTTAGCTATAGCCAGAAGAACCAGTAAGAACTAGTTTAACATACTACATGCAGTGAATGTAGTTCTGTAAATGGCAGTATTAAACTTCTTGAACACTTCAAACAAAGAAAGAGATTTGATGCAAATACCTGATCCTTGGCCAACATTGCTGAATCCTGAAATACCAGATATTTGGCACTTTTTCTTCTGAATGGCTCCTTTTTTTTTTTTTTTAAGACCTGAGTAATCACTGAGGGTGTTTGCCCTAATATTCTTAACTGCTTTTCTTCTCACACACATCCACGCTTGATTCTTTCCCTAACTAACCTTCCCTCTCCCCCAGCATAAGCCCTCTCTGCCAATGCTGACACACAGCAGCTACGACGACAGCACCAGTTTGCCAATGGTACTGGTGTGCTGGAACACACTGCCACCTGCCTTGGTCAGAAATGAGACTGATACCAACACAGTCTTGTTGTTACTGAAGATTACAACAATGAAGACCCTTGACAGCTGGTACCTAGGACAATTAAGCTTATTTTAGCTTGTAACAGTCAATACTCTTAAGCACACTGAAAAGACAGCTGGCAACAGCTATGCGACTCTCCCATTTAAAAATCAATCTGTTATTTATTGATATTTTAGAAAACTGGATATCAATTACTAGACTGTTCCATGCAGTATTTTTGTAGGGTGCAAATATCTTGCATTTCCTCTTTCATACAGCACACCTTGCTACACAAAAAGGAGGCATCACAAAGGATTAAACAGAGTGACATTAAGAAAGCGAATCTAAACAGCTCAGAGGTTGCTTTGAGTTTCTCTTCTACTTAAGAAAACAGTAGTGCTATAATTAGCTGCTTTTTAAAAACATTTTAAAGCCCTGCAAGCCCACTATATACAGAGCTTGTTTTACAAATTTTACTGCCCTTTCAAAGTACTGCTCAAACAAAGTTGCCGGAGAAAGTTACGGGGAAGCCATAAACCATCCCTGACAGGTCAGCCCGGCCCAGGCCTCGGAGGACAGAGAAGCAGGATGAAACCACCTGCCTTCACCTTGTTAAGCCACAACGCACAGGACTCCCTCCCCTAGCCACGTGGAGAGCATGCTCTCAAATTAGCCAAAGGATTTGCAGCGCTCCACCTTTCCACTTGCAGTGCTCCACCTTTCCACTTGCAGCTCGACCTTTCCAACTCTCCATCAGCTAGTATTGTCCTATCCCTTAGCTTCCACTTATAGCAACAATTTCTACTCTTTCTTCCCTAAAATAATACGGTAAGAAGTCTACTAAGGATATTGTCTCTTGTACACACCAAAATCAACAGGCCTACAAGGTCATCCTCAGGTTCAAATTTCACCGCTGAACAGGCATATTGCATCACTCAGTTCTAAATCACAGGTTGTCAATACACTAGTGTAATTTGCCCAAATCCAATTTGTTTTGTAAACCTGCAATACAGTAAGTTCAAGATGACCAGAGAAAGAGTCCAATTTTCCATTGATGGTTTCCTAAGACTTCTTTTGTTTCCACAGTACAAGAAAAATATACTGATCCAAAGTAGATATGCAGTGTCGTAACTGTCTCCCTTTGTGCCTAAAACGTTATCTAAAAGTCGCACACACTGGAACTTGTTCTCTCAAATAAGCCAGGAAACATGATTAACTTCATTTTTTTTTAATCAGACTTTACTACTGGTACCATTACCCTTTTTTGAAATATAACAATTTGGAAATAATTTTCAGAAGCCTGTACTTAAAGAAGATCCCATAATACTGCATTAAATCTTCTTTATAGCTACTTCTTAGATGAAAATCATTAAGATGAGTTAGGTTGGGGATATTGTTTTGTGCTTTTAGTTTTTAAGAGCTATGTATAACGAAATGACTATTCAGTAAAAACTACTGGATTTTTCAGTCTCAGGTCTGCCGCTGCTACTGAAGTTTGAGAATATCAAATGTACCATTTCTGAGAAGGGTGGTTTTGGCAACAAAAAATACAGAGTTATAATATTCAAAAGAATAACGATGAGTCATTGTAATGAATAACTGAAGAACTTACAGCTTTCAGTATTTACCTACACTTCAGCTATCAGTTTCTAGGTTAAGAATATTTTCCATTCATTTACATTTTGTTTTTAATGGAATCAGAGACTAGCTGTGACATTTTGGGGTCTCCTGAATCAGTTTGTGACTGTCTGAAAAGCACCTTTTAAGGCCACTTCACTATAGAGATAATGAAGACTGTAGATTTCAAGCTTGCAATGGACCAGAATTCCCTGGAGATTTGGAAATTGCTCTTGTATACCCAGCCCCAGCCCTCCCAGAAACACCACACGGGTCCATGCTGGTATAGTAGGTGCTTCTAAAGTGTCAGATCATGAGTGTTTCCACTCGTTGAAGCACAGTCTCGTACAGGTTTGTGGATCCTTCTATTGCATTTCAGAACAATGCAAGGGTTTTACATATTTATGCACTGTCAAGATAAGAGCCTATGTCCCTTTTTGCAATGAACATGCCAAGAACTCTTCATTTGCTCCCATTTCTCTCTTGTCACTTATTAGAACAGGCTTAATTCTCCTCCTTTTTTTAGGGAGTCTCCATGAACACGACTGTTATCTTTCAGATACAATAGTGTAAATAAAAGACAGATGCAGACAACAAGCAAGCAAGGAGGATCACATATCAATAAAATAACATGCTATAAAGACACAATATACTCCTTTGGGAAGGGGCAATGCTTTCTGGCATGCATTTGTATAGCATCTAGTTCAATGAAGTCCTTTCCTAGAACATGTTACAGCAGTGGAGACAAGTACTTAGATTCCAAGCAAAAGATGCATTTGCATACAAGTTCAAATCCTTCCTGTGCCGGACCCAGAAAGGTCCCCAACTGAGTTTCAGCTTTAGGAACAATTAGATGCCTTGTAGAACTCAAAGTCACAGTGGGTGTCCTCCAGAGGTCAAAATGTTGAGAGGAAACAGCCTGTAAACAACTCAGAGCAAGCGGAAGACAACTGACAACCTCAGGTGAAAAAAAGAGAGGCTGGCACCATAGGAAGATGAGGGGTAAGAGGGGCAAAAGAAAAAAAATAAAATCAGAATACAGAAGCAAGAGGGACTAAGAACTGCTCAATGCCATTAGTGCACAGAAACTTCAATTTCATGTTGAGAAGAAGAAAGTCGAGAGGTTCAAAGAATAGGGAATGAGAATGAGACATTAAGTGAGATTAGCAAATGCTCCCCTGTACCCTAAAGTGTCACTACTGAACTATTCCCTTCTCCTCATTCACTATTCTTCCACTTACACATACAAATAATTTTCCTTAAGGACCTCTGACCCAAGTGCCTTTTCTGCTGGGTCTTCCTACAATGCCAAGCAGCAGGCTCCTACTTCACTAGGGTGAAACTTGGGTTACAAAGCTCTGCTCTTTGACCCTCAGCTGTGGCAGAAAACCAGCAGCACCTCCTTCTTCCAGCGGCCAAATTCCAGGAGCTGCTTCCGCTGAGAGCAAGGGGGAGAAAATGGCTTGTTATTTATGTTCCCTTCTCCTTCAGCCCTGTCAGGACAACAGATTGCCCAAGGAAAGGATTTCATGCCACAGAACCACACATTTGATTCATGTGAGTTTCTTTCATGGAGATCAATCCAGCAGATCAAGCACGGGGTTGGAAAAGGAACCCTCAGATAACATGGTGAGCATCCTCCAAATGCAAACAGTGCTATTTGTTGTGCACAGCACTGCTAAACACAAGCTATTACTACTTTTACTACATATTACTACATTACTAATATTAATGCTACAGCCTCAGACTCAGAACAGGATTAGTATCAAACTAGAACTGGTAGTATCCTACTGGTTTATGGGTTCCTGATCAACTAGCAAACCAACTCAGCCTGAAGGACTAATTTATGACTCATAGTTCCTCTTCATTAGTATTTGACTTTGTTAAAAAGTATCCCATGACCACACAAAAACACTGGTTCATTACAGCTTGACAACAGTGAAGCAAACCTGAAAAGAGGACATATGACAGCATATATACTGTGACTGTTTTAACTGCAATATGGCACATCTATGTATGGCCACAGACAAGCTTCCCCATACCGATAAACCGACTGTATCACATGTGAGCTGTACTTTTTACCACAACACTTCATAGCCCAGACTGTAAACCAGCATCTGCTAAAGTACTCACTGTCAGGATTTCACCCCACAATCCAAAATAAAATGTTTTAGATGGGAGGACACTTGGACGTTTACCCTTTAGCCAAGCCATTTTGATCATTTATTAAAGCCTTGTCTTCTGACATCTTGGTTAAAATTCTGCTTTTTGGGCCATCCCCATGAGAAAGAGAGATTTTTTCATGGGGATCCAATATCAGAGGATGGAAAGGCATGGGCAGTGAGCCTAGCCATCATTCAGCTCTTGAGTTAAAGAACAGGAAATAACCAAATTGAACAACATCCAAAAATAAATAACACACAGGTAATAAATGAATAACTACTGATACTCCATGCCAAAGTCAGTCAAATTACGATTGCTGAACTATGCCTCCATGCTTTAACTGGTACATGTGTTAACAAGCACTGCACTTTTATACTTCCTGCCACTAAAAACAAATGCATCGGTTATTAACACAGCTAAAAATATTAACCACATAAAAAAATGTGGTGCAGTAAACTAAACCATCCCACCGCCAAGAAGTAAAGTGAGTTTCTGAAACTTTTGCCTAAACAAGGCACTTTTAATGTACATTTATATATATTTTTTATTAAATGCAAGAAAGCTTTAGGTGGAAGGTGACAAGTAGTCTGTGTAGAACTTTTCTTGGAGTTTGTTTACATGATGCTGTAAGACGATGCAATTTCTCCACACAAATGCAGTTAGCATCATACAACTCTGCAATCCACAGCTGCCACATCACACGCCTTTTCAGACCAAGACCTTCACTAGCGATGGTGAGTGCTTAGCGGATTTTTGTTAGAAGTGAAATCACAGCGGACTGAGGAAACCCACACTTCAGGCAATCCTAGAAATGTGAAGCGTGCACCATTTCCCACACCGCTGGGCTAACCTGCCATAGCGCTGGGCTGCTGACATGACCTTAATGCCAGCTTGTTCGAGTCTTCTTAACTTTCTGATCTCTTCTGCGTCTTTCCCCTTGGCTGCTGGTGTTTCTTTTGCACTACATGAAGGAGACTGGTCTACGGAGTTTCCTTTGTTTTGATTCAAAACCACTTGATTTTCAAGGGAGCTTTCCTCAGGAGCCATGGAACCCACTTTCTCCTTCTCACACAGTCCTGATGTTTCATTCTGTTCTTCTTCTATGGTTTCTGGGTGGGGTTTGCTATTGAATTATACAAGGTAGTTTAAGGTATGTCACGCCTGAAACATATACACTTATTTATTAGAAGCACATTTTGTTGATATCAAGGTGCCGAAGGATATTCTGATGAATGATCCAGGAAGATAATTATGCTCTTTAATGGAAGTTGCTTCTTAGGCCAAATCAAAAGTGAAAAATCAGTTGAGAAAACTAGCATGCAGAAACACAGTCACAGCTATATAAACGGTACTGGTGTATAACATACAAATTGATTTTTAAAAACACAGCAAAAATATTGCCTATTTTTATTAGATACATCAAACGTTACTTATAAGTGCCATTTGTCAGTAAGTAACTGTCTTGAGAGCTTTGACGGATCATCCAGAACATTTTTGTCCAACTCTGGTTTTGAGTCAACATCCACGGTAATTGTATTAACCAACATCTTGTCAAATGCAAGCTATACACTGCATTGTATAGTAAACAATAACAACATCAAGGCAATGATTTTTCACTCACTGCTCTTCTACAACCACCTTTGCCAATTGCTACAAACAATATATCAGCACCATCTCAGCAAGAGATTTACTACAGCAACAGTCGCTTCATACATCTTCTGAAAAGAACAAAAGTTAGGCAAGTGTTAAAGCACCATCACTAAGGAAGGGAGTAGTTGGCCAGGCTGGTCTTACCTGAAAGGTCTGTCTCCTAGTGGTGAAGTCGCCGTGCTCCAGCTCTTTCGGTACTCTTCTCGTTCAGCTTTCTTTTTCCGAAGTGGAGCAGGTACATAGAAAGTCTGATTACTCTTGTTCGGGAGGTACTGGTTAAAAGGCACAGCTGATTTAGGTTCACCGTGTGAGGTCCTCCTCGCCAACATATCATCTTTTTTCACATCTGGCATCTTTCTGTGTGGCAGGTCAGTTTCTGAGTCACTTCCTCTCCCTAGTGAGGAAGGAGAAAAAAAAAAAAAAAACCCATTTTTTTTCACTTCCATCCAGGTTTTTGGTTTATTTTGTTTGTTTGTTTGTTTGGGGGTTTTGTTTGTTTTTTTGTTTTTTTCAATTATAAATCAGAGAAGACAGCACAAAAAATTACATTTAGTGTGCGAGCACCAAAAAATGAAGCCACTTTTACCTGCATTTATATTTTAAAATCAGTCACTGAAGGTAGTAGCCATATTATCTACACAGGCAGTAAACAGTTTGTTCCATCAACCCTTATCTTCTACCCCTGAAAAAAATCACCTTCAGTCATAGATCACAGGAATCTATGGGTGTTTCTATGACACATACTAAATGGCACTTTGAATGCAGACAGCTTCAGCTTCGATCAAAATCTAAGAGTAAGCATCAGCTACTATAAACCAGAAGACTCAGATGGTCTCTCTCCAGTCTCACCAGTTGCCTGGTCCAGCCCACTGCAAAATAGAGGGAGAGATTTGATCCTCAGATGGAAAAGGGCAAGGAGAGAGGGAAGGGATCTCAGGATTTAGAGGTTAGATCAGTACAGCAAAGACTGAAGAATACTTGTTGGGAAAGAAAAGAAATAAGGTGCGTGAGAAAAATTAAGAGTTACATAGAATAAGATGGGAGACAAAGAGAACTGAGTGAATACTTTATTCTGTTCAAATGAACGAAGCTTCCTGATACTTACAACCCATTCAAAAAAACCTATTCACAGAAACTCAGGCAAGACTTTGTCAACTTGAAAACAAAACTCCCAAATGGCAGGACAAATACTTAATGACCATTTGCAATAGAACTGCCCTCATAGCCCTTTTGGAAGTCACTTCATAGACATTCACAAGATTCCCTGCACCATCATGAGCCCTTTTAAGTAACTGACCAAGAAGTTATGTAAATAGTTCTCTCCCAGCAGTGTAACATCACCACAGGCTCTGGTTTGAAGAATGAAAGGGGACACATTCAGCCATTCCTCCCACCATTTCCTCCCAGCTTTGGAGCGTTGGATCTCTTTGGCCCTTGGTCCCTTTGCAACACTTGCCTATGCAATAGCTGTTCCCCCCTCTGGGGTGGGAGGAAGCCACCCAGGTTGTGTCCTCTCGCTAATTCACCATGCTAGTAAATTACTGGCTAATTCATTGAGCTACCTAATGAACAACTGAAAACAATGAAGTCATAAAAATCGCAAGTAGCTTGTGGATAATTCAAAGCGAGGGGAGGAAAAGAGGTCTAAATATGCTAGGAATGTTATTTGCAAAGAGCTTTTGCAGCAGATTGAGTTATTCAATGTTTTATTGGAGAAAGATGAAGAAGAGTGAAAGGGAACAGTAAGAAAAGACAAGACACAATGGAAATGAGCTAGTTAGACAAAAATCACGTTGCGCTTTTTGCCAGTAATCTTTTGCTTGAACAATTTTGGTTAAGAGCACATGATAGCAAGGACCATGATTGGTAACCTGAGTCTATGTCTAAACAAAAGGGGAGACATGACCACAGAACCGTGGGTGTCTGAGGACAGCTGAGGTTTGAAGAGCTGTAATATCATTAGACTTAGCAGTGCCACAGAGGAGCTAAAAGAAAATTAAAAGATCCCTTACTGTTCTTTGCTATTCTGTTTGCTCTTGACTTTGTTCTGGTGTTTATTTTTGTATCACATGAAAACCAGTCTTGAACTGGCAGACAGAAATGCTGGAATAGATAACCACAGTAGCACAGGGATTAGAACAGATTCCTCTCCCTCATTACTGATGTGCCTTCCAGCATCCCCAAGTCGAGTACTTCAAAGACAAACAGCTTCTTTAATTATTCATATTTTACGTGTGAAATTATTTTCAGCTCAAATCTGAAAAAAAAAAAAAAA
>KZ505756.1:861857-874150 GCA_002844005.1 Limosa lapponica baueri | reverse complement strand
GTAACAAGCAGTTATACACCCCAGACACGCACAGAGCCTTCATACAGGGATCCATGCACAACTGCTGGCCAAGCAGAGGATTTCATTCATTCCGGAGAACATTAGCAACCATACGGGCAGGTCAGTCTGCAATTCCCCTGTGTTTTAAACAAACTGTTCTGCTCTACCACTGGTTTTGTTTGCTTTTTGCCAAGGGACAGGGTCTGCATAGGACACCAGACCAGTTCCTAAACAGTGGAGCTAATCACAGGTGACATTTGTGAAGGTAGTACTACTTACTGTTTCCACCTAAACTAATCATCACCTTAGGATCACTTAAATGATCTCCATTCATTCCCTTTTTTTTCTGGGAGTGGAAGGAATTATAGTTTTATTTTGCTATCATTTTATTTGGTTTGTACAGCTTCTATCTGAACAGAGAGAGAAGTAATGCAAGAAGAATCTTTTCCTCCATCCAGCTTTACATAAACATTATTTCTATCAGACACTACACGCAGCTGAGTGAAACACTGGCCTGCTGGGGCCACAGGACGAGGTTCGAAAGAGAAGAGGTCAGCCAAGCTACACCTCACCTGCAACTCTTGGAGGAGACAGCTGTGAAGTTATGGCAGAAGCAAGCAGGGAAAATGGGACACATTAGAAAGGGCTGTCTGGACAAGTCATACGTGTGCACACAGCATCTGTGTGTACCATGAGTCTGGATACAGTTAAAGACTAATTTTTAAGAGCAAGCTTTGTATGTTTGCATTTTATTCTGTGTTACAGACTCAAGAATGTGACAAGACGGTACATCTTAGCTGTGGCAAATAAACAACCACAAAACCTTACTAAAATCTGCTAATACAGCAGAAGTTGATAGGAAGCAGCTACAGGACATATGTAACTGGCTGCCCACCAGCTCCAAGTAGGCAGGGACACTGGACACTCCTTGAGCACTCAGGATGGAGCAACACATCTTGATTAGGACATGTGAGGTGTTCCTGTTTGCCAACACCACGCTTGTGTCTCATTTGGGAGGCAGAAAAATGTTTTACGATGTGGAGACTGCACGGTGTTCAGTGTCTGAGGGGGCATGAGGCTGTTTCAGGGAATCAGCCCCAGTAGCTGGTTCTGGATGGTCAACCAGCAACAGCTCCAATACCACAGGACACTCAAAACAGCAGAGCAGATCCTAGCCCTGCTTTCCCCACGGCTCTTTCATAATTCAGCTGCAATACCAACTCTCCCTGCCAGCTTTTCAGTTTTAAGGAGTTCCCCATCACCTCAGGAAATCTCTCATGTGTCCGGTTATGATTAGCACCAGTTTCTTTCACACTGCCAAAATGATGGTATGAACATCTGGTTTCTACCAAAAAGTCTTTCTGGCCTTCCTTTTTTTATTAAATAAATAACATTACTAAGGAGAAGTGATTCATGTGTGGAACGTAACTTCATCTGATGGTAAAGTCTGACTGATTCATCCATTCATTGGGAATGTAACCGCGCAGGGGGAGCCTCAATCAAGCATCCTTTTGTTCTGAACCAGAACCCTGCTCACAACAGGTAACCTAAGTGCACGCTCCACACCAACCCCTAGCAAATCCTTCCTCATCTAGCTTGCTCTGTTTGCAAGCCTCTAGAAGCCTCTGAGAATCAGAGAAGAAAGGCAGAGAAGCAGCACCCCTTCTGTAAGCCTAGAGCGGCATGTCCTTACTCAAAGGTGTACAAAGATGGCCACAGCTCTCCTGCTGGGAGCTATTAATTTACCCAAATTTCTAAATACCATGAAAAAAAAAAATATGGCATTCGGTAAGACGTCGTACATCAAACTTCAAAACTCTGGTAAGTATCAGACATTGCCAAGATACTTCTACGTAATCTATCTGCCCAGGGTTTACTTAGGGAGCACTTTATTCCCTTCAATATTTCCCTTGTTCCTGCGCTTTTATTTCTTGCTCCAGCCTAGTTTATAAGTTAAAATGAGTCTGCATAACATCCCCTTGCACCGTAACCCAGAAAAGCACTCTCCCCATCATAAAATTACACTAGAATGATGTAACTCATTTTCCAATGCTACGGTACCCTGACTGAGACAGACTTCAAGTTGTTGGCAAAGTCATCTAAACCTCAGGCAGCACAAATCAGCATTCACAGAGAAATTCTCCCCCCGGATTAGCACAATTCAGAGGCTGTGTCCCGCTTCCGAATGGCACATTTGCTCCCGAAATGTTGCTTCCATGTCACAGCGTTATGCGTGTGCCGCAGTGTGACAGGTACTTACCATCACTGCTCCCTCTGAGCACTACATCTGGAGACGGTGTCTGCTGCGAGCGGGAGCCAAAGGAGTCCAGACTGTCAAAGGAATCATCTCTGCCGTGGCGAGGCGGGGAGAGGGAATCGCTGCGCTCGGAGTCCCAGCAGTCTATGTAGCCGCTGTCACGAATGCTGCGCTTCGGGCTCTCAATATCCTCTGTTTCCTACATGGAAGTACAGCAGGTACCTCTTCACGAAGAAGCCACTGACATACCCGTGAGATCCATTACACAGCAGGCAACAAAGCATCTTCCCAAACACCAAAAACCTCCTCCCCCAAAAAGGGTTACCTTCTTTTCTGCCCCTTCTCCCCTTCAAAGCAAAACTGCAAGCTTGCAATAAACCCCAATTTTATGCTGATTAAGAGGAAACCCCACCCATTAGATTAGTACGATGAACTGAGAAAAAGTTGCAACAGGCAAGTTAATAAACCAAACAAAACCGAAAGGAACCTGAAACTTGACTTGTCGTCCATAGTCCATAGCACAGGCAAAGGCACTACAACTTTAACATCGTGTCTGCGTCAGGTTTAAGTCTGCTGCTTTCCAAAAGATCCCCCCCTTCCCCTGCCCATCTATTGTATCTGGCTGGGACATCAGCAGACAGCATTTGTTGTTGCTGCTTCAGCTCGGCAAAATAATGAAGCAGTGTGCCCCAGCCTCCCTCTACCTTGAAGAGAAATTCCTGTTATGAAAGAGGGATGTCTTTCTGAAGCAATCAGCAATGAAAAATATGCAAAATGCTTTTCCTGATGCCTCAGAAGAATTCAGTTGTGCTCTTTACTCCTTGCCAGCTCCTGGCTCTGGGGGATATGAAAGCACTTGTAGCTGACCCACATGTTCAGAGCAGGGAGAACAATGGTTGTCTTTGACAGCCCTGTGATTATAAATTCTTTCCAGTGCAAGCAGCACATACTAAAACACTGAAACTCCAGCAGAGAAAAAGGTCAATAGAAGCCATCCTCACCCTTGCATTATAATAAATCCCTTGTTTTAGAGAGCGTCTTAACATTAATTACAATCGCACAAGCTGAGAAAAACCAAAAATAACTACTTTTATGCAAAGATAAATCTGTTTTTTTTCTCCCCTGACAGTAAGTAAAGTCAGAGACATGGGTGCCATTATCAGACTGACATTTTGCGACCCAAAGAGGTTGGAATGTGATTTTTTTTTTTTTTTTTTTTTTTTTCCCCAGAAGCATTTGAATATTAATTCCTAATTAAGAAGCACCCCCTGCTTACCACTAGCTGGAGCACAATGGCTATGTTGAGCACAACTCCCACTGTCCTTGACTGCTAAGGTTTTACCCGTTACTAACATCGCCAACGAGAAAATCAATCAAGAACATCACAGTGCACCATGGCAGGTCACCTCTACAAGAAAGCGGGTTTGCTGGAGAAGTGACGGAAGGAGGAGAGCCCTGCAGGAACGCACCAAAGCTTCCGTGCTGGAAAAGAGGGAGACTCGAAGCGAGACAGGGAGATCAGACCCAAGGTCCTGCAGACTTTTCAGGAAGAAGGCTTAATTAGTGCCACTCACTATTACGCTGCCAAAATACCACATTAAGGGCAGCGGCAAAGGTCCCCTAAGGCCAAGTTAAACTGTGGTAATGTCAGTAAGTAACCTCGCTGCAAACTGAAGTGAAAGTTTTTTCTAAAAACAAATAAAATTAATCTAACAAAGTAGTAATTGGAGCCTATGTAATTTCCTTCCACAGTCCTGCCTAGTGAACTAAAATACTGATAGAAACACTAGACAACAAAGATCTATCTCCCTGAAACCCGCATGAGTTACACACACCCAAGAACAAATCTAAAAATCCTATCAAAATCCCGTTCGTGACATGATCCAAAAATCTTTTTAAAAATCCAAATTCCCTAAATCCCCTCATCCCTTCATACCAATCAGCTATTCTCAATCTTCAGGCACACTTCCATTTTCCTAACTCACTGTATTTGAACAACGCAGAACTGCTCAGCTGCTACAGGGACTTAAATTCAGGCAAAAAGCCCCATCCTGCATTCACTATCTCCCGGAGCCTGAAAACAGTCCAATTGTGAACTAATGAGTTCTGCAGACCCTACTTTCAAAG
The DNA here is from genome assembly GCA_002844005.1 of Limosa lapponica baueri. Lineage (NCBI taxonomy): Eukaryota > Metazoa > Chordata > Aves > Charadriiformes > Scolopacidae > Limosa > Limosa lapponica. The sequence goes on along the minus strand of KZ505756.1, from coordinate 869,766 downwards.
GCCTGTTGATGTTAATTTTGCATGCCGCTCACCAGGAATTAGGAGGCAGGCACCAGGACGGGCTCCTAGATTTCTGTAAACACGTTCCTCACAGCCTTCCCCTTGGCAAAGCCACTCTCCCAGCCCAACGCCGTCTCACAGACGGGTACTTGTCCTGCTCTGAGCAAACGTCATCTCCCAAATGTTATCAATAGGAAAAAGAAAGTGGTTATCTGTGGGACTGATAACACCGTAACACGACACACAACAGCACATTAGTCTTTTATGTTATCTAATTAAAAACACAGTATGTAACTGAGCAGTAGTAAAAGTGTGATTGCCAAATAAAAGATGCATTTCTCCAGGAAGTTCCACCCACTAAATATAATCAAAAAGCCATGGACATTTTGTCATTGGGAATTTCCAGTTTAAAAGTACAGAAGAATGCATAGCCAAAGAGTTAATGAAATTAAAAACAGAGTAGCATGAATAAAATTAGAAATGAATAGCTCTTTCAGTATGAGAAGTAGAAAAAGATGAGTCCGAGACAACTTACATCCCGAGCTGTCTTTTGATTTGCTTATTAAAAAAGGAGGGCAGAGAAGACTTATAACAGAAGAACTAAACCAGACTGAATTTATGGCCAATTTAATTATTAAATTCTGTGGAAAAAATGCCAGTAGAGAATGTGATAAAGTGTCTTTTCATCACTTGAGCTCAGCTATAAAGAACATCAGAGTGTTGCACAGCATGATTAACATGTTCTATTTTACTACCAAATCCTCTTCAAATTCAGTAACAGACAAGCCCACAGTTGCCAATGGAAATACTGCAGGGGTACAGGAGTAGGGAGGTGACCTTAAAATAAGTCGCCAGTGGCCTTTGTAACAGTACCACCTAAACAAGACTTTTTATGATTGTAAAGTGCTCTGTTCTTACATTAAAGGAATATATAGCTTTCAAGCTTTTATGAGATCTCTACTCCTCTCCCAACTCCAACATCTGCAACGAATCAAGTCCCAGCCTCTTGCTTTTGTCCTCGACCTGCAGCGCTCTGCACTGCCCAGCCAAGCACTCCACGGTCATCAGCTTCCCGGAGAACACTGCCTTTCGGCCCCAGCCCGCTTCATCCCACAAAAGGGCTCAACATGGGACCTGCAAAATGCTCTGATGATTAGTTTGATGAGTAAACATCACCTGGAAGAAGAGGAGCCTCATGCTGCGAGATTAAACATTAAAAAATAAACCATGGTACCATGCAGCACTAACATTCTAACAGCCTGCACTTTGGCAATTTTTCTGTGTTAGCTCCCTTGTCCACCTTTGTTTCACCTTTCAGATTCTTTGGAGTGGGGAGTGTTCCTTCCCTGCATCTTGTATTTGGAAACAACTCAAGAATTAACTTAATTTCTGTAGTGCTTGGTCTCAGTCACATCACTCATGAGTAGCAAAGTCCCAAGCGACTAGAGCAAGTCATTTCAAGTGAAGACCAAAATAAACCTCTACAGAAAAGCAGGATGTTTTCTTTTCCTTTCCATTTCCACCTGCTTGTTCATAGGAACAAGGCTCACAAAGAGGGATTTTACCCATCTAATTAAAGCTCTCTGGTCACACTGGGGTGTAGGAACTGCTGTCAGTCAGCCAGATACTTCTTCCTCTCCAGCAGCAATCCAGTGACAGTCCTTTGAGATCCCAGAATGAAGAGCTCCAGCTGGTGTTGATACAGTAGCACAAAGCTCAAGGAGAGCAAAGAGTCTCTCATGGTGCTCAAAACTTACTGCCTGTGGGGACTTGGCGATTACATGAAATGGGGAGGGAGTAGCAGGCACAAAGCTCTCTGTGGGCTGGAGAACATATCTGCATGGACTTCCGTGAGCAGTATGTACAACACATGAAATGCTAGCACCAGGTGCTGTCATCTTCTTACATGCCTGCTCCTTTCCCCTTCCATCCCCAGTAAATGCATGATTCCACATCAACGTGAACCATTACTGAGGTTAAGTATCTCATGTCAAGGTCCAGGGCATGCTAGAGTGCTCAACCAAAAGTCCCCAAACCACCCTACAACAATCACAAGTTTTCCTTTCCAACAGAACTCAGTCCATCATAAACCACCAAATATGACTGCAGCCAGAATTCAGAACTTGGCAAAACACAGATTGATCATAACTATGCCCTTGGTGAAACATAATCTCCTCCTTCTACCCTTCAGCTTTATTTAGATACTTTGGTTTGATGCTTTATGTTGCAACTTAAAAACAAAAGAGCTGCCCATGAGACTGAATGTTTTAGAGATGAAAAACCCCTGCTCCTGTGAGTTCTGCCAGCTTACTTTTGAGTCTCAGCTCTTCTGCCTGAAACTCTGTGTCATAAATGAAAATAATTCAAAACAAAATCTATAGAAATGAAGATGACAGAGCCACGTGACAATTCTAAAGCCCAGTTTGACATCACGTGCTACATCATTGATATCACCACAAAGCTGGCTGCCAAAGAAATTTGTGTTCATGGCTTGGTAGAGTCAGAGTCAGAAACATTTTCGAAGGAGGTAGGGGTTCACCAAGTAATTTGTACCCCATCTCCCTACGTCTTTCATATTTAGCAACAAACAGGTTATTTATGGGAGTAATAATTCAAATGAAATTTTCATTCCGAAAACGTAACAAAAAGATACCTTTCTCATTTGTGCCAGCAAACCTTCAAACTCCTTCAGGTTCAGGGTTGATCCACTATATGACGTGCAGCTGTTTGCCGCTTTCCCTAGCCAATAAATGGTGACTAATACCTGCAGAAGTTAATAAGAATTAATTGAAGCCATCTACACAGTTACTTCGTTAAATTTACTTCCCCTTCACCATATTTCATTTACTCTAAACTGCACAGCAGCACAAGGTTTTGTTACTAATCAGAATTGAAAGGAAAGTGTCTGTCAGTGGTTAAACATAAATACATTGGGTAACTATCAAAATTTAAACAGTTCTACAGGTATATCACTTACCACATTATCTTTCTGGTATTTTTATAAAAAAAAACCCAAAACTGTCATGTCTGCCCAGAAAATAAACAGTAAAAATGAATCTGAATAGAAAAACTAGGTGAGATATTTGAAATTGTCTAGAAGACACACTTATAAATATATGTTTGTAAATCCAATAGGAAAAAAAAATCCTTAAAGAGTACTAACAGTAGTGGTCAGTTAAAACTGATGAGACTAATGGAATAAATAAAACATCTGAAATGTGTTCCTGCCTATTTCAAGGACAGAAAAGGTAGTTCCATTTTTAATCATCTTAATGTAATTAACCAGATGACAAGAGAACAGTTACTTCTAGCCTTCTGCTACCTTAAGAAATGCTTAGCCCAAGATTAATCAAAAGCTATGAACATCAGGTTGTTTCTATCAGACTAAAGTGGAAAGAGTTAGTGGTTTCATTCAAGTTCTGACCTGATGTCTCTCCGTAACTCAAAAGTCACCTCAAAACTAGTGTGGAAAAAAAGCCAAGAATTGCTCTTGCAAATATTTATGTGCCCTCTCACTCCTTTGGGTAGCAAAGAAATCTGATCTGACGCTGCTGGTGCTGCACTTGTTTTAGGAAAGGAGAAATTAAGATGCTCAGGATGGTCAAATCCAACACCTCCAAAAACACTGATATTTATATCATGCAGGGAAAGCAAACAGCCCTTCTCTGCACCCACATATGTCTCCACTTAAAGCAATGTCTTTATTGGTACCTGCACAGCAGCAATTTGGACTGGAAACTGATCGGCAAAGGCAGTTCAGTTCAGTGTTTTGCACTAATTAAAAATGCCAAACCATCACCTCAGAACTTAGGGCTTTTTCTCATTCAATGCTCATTACATGTACATATTCTGTGACATTGCAGAGGACTTAACTGCAGAACAAACAGGAAATCTTTTGACATGGAAAAGATGTGCAACCAAGATAAAGAATAGTTGCCATTAATTGTCTCAAAAAAGTTAAATAAACTGAAATACAGCATTTAATGTTTTTATGAGATAGGGCCATGTAATTCATATTATATAGTAAACTAAAGAAAACTGGACTAGGAGAAATCCCAAGGAGGTGTTGGTGACAGACATCTCTGTCAGACTCTTCTTCCCTAAAACACACACCCACATTCCCTCAGTGCTTCCTCCACAGTCACATGTTAGACTTCTGATTAGCCTTTTCTCATCAACTTTCTCTAGCATCCCCATTTTTCATTTAAGTGTGATGTCCTAAATCACACACATCACTTCAGCTGAGGCCCTGCCAGAAAAGGATACAGGAAATGTCATACAGATCCCTTATTTAAAAACAACCGTGGTGCATAATGTAAAATATATTTTATATTTAAATATAGTTTATATTTTCCTTTAGTTTATAAATAATATACATGCCATGAAATAACCAAATAACATCTTTAATGAAGTTCAGGATTTTTTCCCTTGTTTTTAAAATAACATCCAAATTTATACTACTGTGCTAAGGGAAAGGAGGTGGTTTTGCCAATATTGATTTTTTTGTCTTGAAACAACCTTTATCTGAGCTGTTTTCCTTCAACCAGCACTACTCAACAAATTTATGTAAGAAATTCTTACAGTGCACGTTCTCAAGTTAAGTGAAAACACTTGCAAACACAGTATTCCTAGCAACCAGGAAAGTGTCCAATTCATTTTGCCATTCAGTTCTCTGATGATGGTTTGTGGTATTTTTATTTATTTCTGCTAGCATTTGATCACTTTCTCTCTTCTTCTTTTATTTACCCATTTTTATTTTTTTTTCCCCCCTCCAAATAATGTCACATTTGCAAGCAATTCTGACTGGTTGCCAGCTGAGTTTGCAGGATCATGCACCTGGAAAGCATATATTGCCTACAAGCACATTGTAGGAGGATACTTTTGAAACTTTACCTTTAAAACAATACACCTGTACAAAAATATTTAGCCAATGCCCACAAGGGCACTAAAATGCCAAAGCTGAACTCCTTCCCTGCAACTTTGTGTGCTGGATGCAGAAGATATTACTCTAATGATGACAGGAAAGCCAGGACAATTTTTTTTTTTTAAATGCTTTTGGGTTTTTTTTATTTATTTTTCTACCTGCAGTCATGATTACTGGTTTGCAAAGTTATTAGGAAAAGGTCTTGGCATTTCCTAGCAGTTTACAGGGATGTGAGCCAAATACAAATTGACTTTATAGCGGTCTACAGCTGACTAAAGGACAGACAGTTTGCTAGGCTTTAGGATAACAACTAATTCTGAGAACAGCAAAGTTTAGCCATTTTATTTTCTACTTAATTACAGGATCTGTTACCATTGCTATTAGTTTAAATCAACAAGAAATTAAAGTTAAATGTAATTTGTCTTTCTGGGAAAACACTCATTTATTTGGAAGAATAAAGAGAAAGCTAGCAAATCTGACAGTAAAGACTTGTATTCAGATGTAAGGATCATTTTGCTTCATTTTAAATACTTTGTGCAAATTTACTTTATGTCTATATATTCATGAAAGGCTACAAAAGTGTAGCTTCACGGGCGAGTCAGAACATTCTCAGTGAAAACCATGACAGGCAGTACAGAGATCACATTCTTTATCCCTTAATTAAGCAGAGACAAACATTCTCCATTGTATTTCTATGGTAAGGCTGCTTTGCCATAGCAGCTCTACCAAAGTTTGCAGCGGAACCTGGTTAGGTGTGGGTTCAGAAGAACTTTTCAGCGATACTCATCTGAACTAAGTTTTTACTGACATAATTCTTGCTCAGGCCAAGTACAGGAATAACCAGACAAAAAATAATAATAATACTCCAAATCGTGTACTTACATTTTTCAGCTTCCTACTATAGTCAATGTTCCTGGTTGCACACACACGCACGCATAAAAAAAGAGGAGAAAAAAATAATCAGAAAGCAGACACACTTTCCAAGAGCATGTATGCAGCAGATCACGTTTTTTTTCCCTAACAAAAGCCTGCCGAATATTTCTGCTGGCTGGAAACACATGAAAGCTAAGAAGATGTAGTTCACACATTCATTTATTCATAACGTGGGAGTATTTTGTCACCATTACTTCAATCATTAAATTAGAATTCTGGAAGTACAAAAAGCAAATGTGTTTATAATGGTCCCACAGTAAAGTAGGACAGCGCCAAGAATATTTCTTTTAAAGAGTGTTGCTGATTTCTTCAAAACAGAAGTCCTCACTGCTAAAATGCATTCTGCAGTAACCCAACAGTCAGATTCTGCTCTGTGATAAATCATGTAACCCATACAGATTCTGGAAGCAACTGAACATCCATAGGAGACAGAGGAAATCATCACCAAGCATTAAGGAAATGGAGCAGGTGCTCTTGCAGAAATAAGCATCACAAAGAACAAAGTAGATGGGTGAAGCAACGAAGTTCCTGCCACTTTCAACAGAACCTGCTGTGGAAAACATATTTATTTTTTGAATGTATACTTGAGCACTCAGACTGAACATTGGCATCCTTCTCAACTTAGTTTTTCACCAACGTTCAAAGGGTGGAAGTTTTATGCTACAAAGAACAAAGCACAAAGTTTACACAAACGTAAACAACATTTCAAAACTCAAAGAAACCATTAAAAAAAGAATGGAGGAAATGTGTATCACATATAGGTGCTGAAAAATAAATAAGCACTTCAGATTTAGTATAGAATGTCTCCTGATTATTTATAATTATTATTTATTGCCTTCTACTATAACAGTAAGTCCACTCCAGCATGAAAGGTTACTTGATAGACACAAAAATAAGTGTACTTAAATCTGTGAGAACAACAAAGGCCTAAATATAGACAATGCTAAACCAAAGTATTTTAGATAACATCTGTTATAAGCCAAAATTGTATCCACCAATACCCACATACTAAGAAAAATAAAGCAGTCCTAATGGAGACTGAGACCTTGGGATGATGTACTCTGTCATGCATCCCTTAGCTACCATGGCAGTGTGAAATAATGTCATATTCATCCTTTACTGCAGAACAAATACCATTTTTACCATGTTTAAAAAAAAACCCCAAAAGTCTTCAAAGAGGGAAAAGAAAAAAAAAAATCACCTTCATGCTTTGGGAACTAGCTAGCAGAAGACAGTCTTGAACATATTTCTCTACAACAGTCATGGACTTGGCTTGTACACCTCAACTCAGTTACTCAGCGTGAACTTGGACAGTGCTAGAAAAACCTTTGGCTCATTTCCACAGCTGCTTTCTCTGAAGAGTTGATGGGGGTAAAAAAAAAAAAAAATTCCATGCCAGTGAGACACTTCACATCTATCTAGCATCACATTCAGCGGAGGGCCAAGCCAGCCCCATGGAGTTTACCACTCCTGGTTGAACTTGCTCACGTGCTGGACAGCTCTCCTTGGAGCTCCACGCCATTCCCAGCCTCTCAACCTGCCTCTCCAAGGTACTTCCACCATCCTCAATCCCAAAAGATCAAGTTTTATCAGAAAGACCCTTTCTCTCCACTTTTATACAGAGATTAGGGTTTTATATGGAGATTAGGGACTGGTTTGTGACTCTCTCCAGCCACTCAGTGTCATGAGTGGCTGGATTTGTGAAGAACCTCTTTCATCGCAATATTATCACATTTAGAAGAAATACATTACATAGTCCCCTCTTACTGCTATGTAGAATCATAGAATGGTTCGGGTTGGAAGGGACCTTAAAGATCATCAATTTCCAACCCCCCTGCCATGGGCAGGGACACCTCCCACTAGACCTGGTTGATCAAAGCCGCATCCAGCCTGGCCTTGAACACCTCCAGGGATGAGGCATCCACAACTTCTCTGGGCAACCTGTTCCAGTGTCTCACCCTTAGGCCCCCTTTAGTTACTGGAAGGCTGCTGTAAGGTCTCCCTGGAGCCTTCTCCTCTCCAGGCTGAGCAACCCCAACTCCCTCAGCCTTT